>RAOV01000036.1:0-210683 GCA_009806015.1 Neurospora sp. CHS-2018b
CGACCACCTTTCTACACATTCTACATACCATTCTGTTCGTCTTTGAACGCTCTACACACACACACACTTCAATGCCCTCCAACGCCTACGAGGCCACCCTTTTTCTCAACCTTCAAAGAGAGGGTGATTTTTACCTTTTTATTTACCCCGAAAAATTCTTTCCTCTCATCCAAGAATTCGTCGATCGATACCTACCTTCAGCTTTAATAATAATTAGTAATTCTTTATTATAAACGTTGTAATTATATTCCTATAAAATATATTTGGCCGAGAAATAAATTATAGGGTAGAGGATTTTGTCGTTATTGTACTATAAAAAAGTACCGCCGTGTTATAGGGCTAGCCTGTGTTGCACGTGTTCGCTCACGTGCCTTGTGCCAGCGCGCAACAGCTTCTAAGACTACTATCGCGCTGCCAATTAACTAGCTATAGCGGCCCGCTAGGACCTACATCGGGTCCACCGCTAGCCGCCCTTATAAGGCTAGTCTTTTAAACACTCGTCTATACTCTCTCCCTTTCTCCTTCGTACAATTACGTATATTTATATTTACTATTTACCCTTTACCCGTAATAATTAATTATACCTTTTAATTATTACATTTATAGCGTAAACCTCTCTTACAATTAATTTATTAATCGCGCGTATATAAGAATCGCTTCGTTAATCGAATCGCTAAATTTAATACCCCTAAACTTCGATAATTATAAGTCGCAATAGTCCCCAATCGGTCCCGCTCCCCTTTATTTAATAAATAAAAGTAAATACTTTTTATTTAAAGGATAAAAGCTTCGCCTTTACGCAACTACTCCCCTCGCTTTTATATCTTATAACGAGAATAGTAGCCCCCTTATCTTTTCGCCTACTAGTAATATTAGCGGCAATCTCCCCAACGAACTCCCTAGCGCTCCCCTAATTACGTCCTTCAATTTAAAAGACGTTAATAAAACGTTTAATAAATTCGTTAATACCTATAATATAACCGTTTATCTCTCCGCACTTTACGAACTATTCCCGTCCCCGGCCGTTAACGACCTTATTACTAATATTAAAAACGACGAAGAAAAGAAAGTTATCCTCCGTAATTACTTCGCCTCTATTATTATCTTTACTAATAATCCCGCTTTCTATTCGATTATTACCCCGTTCGGTCGCTTTTACTATACTTAATTTACTTACTATAATAATATTATTAATAATTTCAAGTATATTAAAGAGGAATTAAAGACTATTTGTACGGTAATTAACGAGGCTTAAAATAATTTTAACTAAAAGAACTTCGACTTTATTAACCTTTTAACCGCCTATATTAACCTTTAGAAGTAGTATAGCGACCTTTTCGTAGACTATAACGCCCTTAAGATTTATAGTATTAACGTTCGAACTCTCTATAATAACTTCGTCGCGGTAAATAAAAATAAAATATCGTCCTTTAGGCAAATAGTAGAGAACCTGCCTATTTTTATTAGTAAAGAGAATATTAATACCGCTCGTAGATACGAAATCTTCAAAACTTAGCGTTTCTATATCCAATCCTAGTAGAAATGCGACCCTTTACTTTATATTAATAAGGACGTCAAAATCATCCGTACAATTATATTACTAGGCCTAAAGATCCTCTTTAGTATTTAAAACGACTTTAACGTTATTTAAATTAGTAGCGATAAAGATACTTAGCGTTAGAAAACTAGCGCCGAATTTATAAAGTATCTTATTACTCGCTTCTAGAATATTAATTTAAAATTAAACGCCGGCCGTCGTTTAGAGGAATTCTTTATAAAGAATATATTCTTCGCTAAATTCGAATTCGAGCTTACTAACCTTATAAACCTATACGGCCTTTCTAACGCTATAAAAGTCTATTATTTATATAATAAGATTAATAAACGGCTCCGCGATATATTCGCCTACTGTAATTTCCCCGAGGCCGATAATTTTAAGAAATAGCTTATAATCTATCGTACTATTATTGGCAACCTCGAAGATACTGATTACTATTATAAAATAAATGCTTGCGTTCTAAGCGCTATTACCCCTTCTAATTATAGCGGTAATAATAATACTCCTACCCCCGGTAGCGGCGCTAATTCCCGCGCTACTAATAACCTCCCTATTAGCTAGGGCGGTAATAAAATAGACTTCGACGCTATCGACCTCGCCGTCTTTATTTATAAAAACGTTCTTAATTAACGTTTTTGCAATAACCTTTACTACCGTTATACTAAATTTAATTATATTACCCGTAAATATATTACTTTTATTAATTACGGCGCTCCGGGCCCTTAGTATGCTTAAAGCAAGAAAAATAAAGGTAAGGGTAAGGGTAAGAATCGTTATAGCTATAGTAATTAGGAGGAAATCCGTACCGCGGACGTTGCGCCCGCCGCTGCTACTATTATAACCGCTCCCGTAGAGCCCGCTACTAACGGCGAATATTATAATAATTTAAAAAATAAATAGCCTTTGTACCTAGTTGCGTATAGAGGCCTCTCCGGTCGTTATCTTTATTATAGAAACGAATTTCAAATTCTTTATTAGGGTTAGAGGTTTTAGAGGAGGTTAAAATATAATCTTTAAATAATTCTACTTCCCTAAATTCAATATTCTTATTTTCTTATATTATAACCGGATTACGTAAAAATTATTATATTTCGTTTATTAATACCGGTTATTCCGCTTTCGCTTTTATTAATCGCTCGTTTATTATTAAATATAACTTCCTTCGTTTTCGCCTCTTTAGGCTAAAGAAGCTAGTCCTTACTAATAGAATAATTAAAAGTATTATTTCTAAGGAGGTAATAACCAAACTCTGTATTAATTATTACGACGAAATTATTACCTTTTTAATTTATAATATTTTTAAGAATTACCCAATTATTTTAAGCTTCTTGTAAATATAATACTATAAGCCCGAAATCGATTATAAGCAATATAGGGTACGTTTTAGCAACCCTATTTATCGCGGCCGTTATTTACCTTTAAATCTTTCTAAAGAATAAACCGCAGCCCCTAAAGCCCTTATTAATAGAATTTCTATAGCCTTTATTCGAAAGAAGGCTACCCCTTAATTGGCGCCCGTTCTAGAGCCCGCTATTATTAAGTCTGCTCTAAAGCCCGCCGTTACCGAGCCCGCTCTAAAACCTTCAATCGTAGAGTCGTTTCTAATTACGGAAACCCCTAAAATCGACCCCAAAACCGACTACCGAGCCGTCCCTACCCTAATTAAAATATTAATAATTAAGAAAGCTGAATCGAAAATTAGTATTACTAATATAATTACTTTCTTTATTAAAATTAAAAGCCCCGCGCTCTATAAACCTTACGTCCGCCTTACCGGCCGTCGCGTTTTTATAAATACGAAGCGCCCTTACGCCTGCTGTTACTATAATTCTAATTATAACTTTAACCCCAACGATATTAAAGAGTTCAACGCGGCTACGTTCAATTACATCTACAAGGCCCAGTAATTATAATTGTACGTTACGAACTATATTTAAATTAAAAAATTAATAACCGTAGTAGCGATTTAAGATATAAATTTAACGGAGGAAATAATTAACTATATTATAAATAACGACGGTCAATAGTATAAAGAAAGTCTTCCCCCCCTTCTTCACAATTTTATTAACGAAATAATTAGTATTTATTTATTAGAAAACTCTCGCGAGGCCGCGATTTTCGCTAAGGCTATCCACCTTACCGGAAACTTCGATAAAGATGCACCGTTCTATAAAGAGATAATCCGACGAGTATATTTAATTAAGATTTTTAAGGAGGACGCGAAGAAGTTTCTTAATAAAATTAATTACCCTATAAAAATTAAGGACGAAATCTTTAAAATCTTAAAGAAATTAAAAGGCCGCTACTATATTAATAAAGTAATAGCCTTCCTCCCCTCTTTAGCGGATAAAGTCCCTCTATACCGTTTTTATAATTATAAAATCGAATTTAAACCGGGTAAGACGCCCCCCAACGCTCAATTATAATGTATATCGCCTATCGAGGCTATTGTAATTAAAAAGTAGATCGTCGATAATTTAAAGAAGAATTTTATCCGCTTATTATAATTTATAGCCGCTTCGCCTATTTTATTAATTAAGAAGCCGGGTGGCGGGGTTTATATTTACGTAAATTACCGCGGTATTAATAACGTAATAATAAAGATTTGATACCTATTACCGCTAATTAAAGAGACCCTTAATATTATCTATAAGGCTAAAATCTTTATTAAGTTCGACGTTATTACCGCCTTTAATAAGATTTGCGTAAAAGAGGGATACGAATAGTTTATTGCGTTTATTATTCGCTTCGGACTCTACGAATTTATTATATACCCTTTCGGTTTATAAAGCGCCCTAAGGACCTTCTAAAATTATATTAATAATATACTATATAATATACTCGATATTTATGCGATTATATACTTTAATAATATTTTAATTTATTCGGATAATGAGGAGGAGTACGAGAAGTACGTTAGGGAAGTCCTACGACGGATAATTAAAGTAGGACTTCAAATCGATATTAATAAGTACGAGTTCTATATTGTATGTACGAAGTACCTAAGTCTTATTATTACCCCGGGAGGTTTCGAAATAAACCCTAAAAAGGTTTTTACAATTATAATTTAGGAAGTTCCAAATTCTAAGAGGGTACTATAATACTTCTTAGGTTTCGCTAATTTCTACCGTCGTTTTATTAAGCACTTCTCGATTATTACCGGCCCGCTATACGAATTAATTAAAAAAACGGTCGTAAATTAATATTAGACCGAATAATACTAAAAGTTTTTTAAAGCTTTTAAGAAGGCCTTTAATAGCAGCCTCGTACTTCGTATTTATAATTAGTTTAAATAGACTATTATTGAGATAAATACTTTTAATTAGGCCTACGGCGGCACCTTATCATAGTACGACGAAGAGGGTATTCTTCGCCCTATCGTATACTTTAATTAATAATATTCTTCGGCCGAATATAATTATAATATTTATAATAAAGAATTGCTAACGATTATTAAAGCCCTAAAGGAGTAGCGCCCCGAGCTAGAAGGAATGTAAAAACCTTTCGAAATCCTTATAAATTATAAGAATTTAAAAACTTTTATTATTAATAAGTAATTTACCCTCTATTATATATAGTAGTCCTAATTCTTCTCTCAATTTAATTTTATAATTAAATATCGGCCAGGCTTACTATAAATACGCCCTAATATTTTAAACCGGAAGCCGGAAGATTTATTTAAGGACGTAATTAACGAACGCCTACTAATTAGGAATAAGGTCTTATTCGACTATAATATTTTTATTAATGGAGCCTTCGTTTTAGAGGACGGAAAGGGGGTCGAATTTGACGTCGGCACCGAATATATCTACGAATTAGAAGTTATAAACGAAAAATCTACCGATAATTTAATCGTAGAGAATTACGAGAAATCAACTTTCCTATAAAATATTATAGTTTGCTTATCGGACCCTAATTGTAAAGTATAATTTAAAGAAGTTAGAGACTAAATAAAAAAAGTATTTTTCGCCGAATATAAAATAATCTAAGGACGGGCGTACCGTCGCGGCGCCGTTCTTATTAACCCCGTAAATACTAAACTTTAATTATAACTCCTTCGCCGTATTTACGACTTACTTTTAATTAGATATTTAAATTGTAAAAAGACTTATTCGCTACTTTCGTAATCTTTCTTCTAATTAGGGATATATACTACTGTTAAAGCGTACTATAAGGCTTATTTAATATATACGAAGTTTAAACCGTCGCGCTACGCCCTTTATAACTTTTTAAAGCCTTTAGCGGTATTGTTTATATTATAGAAAGATATTTCGGTAAATTATATTACCCTATTAATACCCTACGTTCGTCGTAGATAAGAATTTAAATACGTTGCCGTTATTATCGACTGCTTAATTAAAATACGGTACTTTATCCCTACTATTAGTTTTATAGCCGAAGAATTAGCGGACCGCTTTATCGAAAGGGTTTATAATATTTACGGACTTTTAAATTCCGTCGTTTTTAACCGTAATTCCTAATTCGTCTTTTAATTCTAAAAAACTCTATCGTCCCGTTTAAAAGTCGCTCTTAAGCCCTCTTCCGCGTTTTACCTAGCTACTAACGGCTAGACCGAGCGTATTAATATAGAAATAGAAAAGTATTTACGTTTTTATATTAATTAGGCGTAAAACAATTAGGTAAATTAGTTGCCTATTGTAGAATTCGCCGGTAATAACCTAATTTCTAAAACGATTAACGTTTCCCCCTTTTTCGTTAATTATAACTTCTACCCTTAAATAGGTATTAAACCGGCTAAATCTTATCTTCTAAATATATTTGTATAATAGTAAGTAAAATACTTTAAGGTTAACGAAATCGCTAACTGCTTTAAGGAAATCCTAAATTACGTTACGGATTAAGTAAAGCGAATTTAATAATAATATAAGGATAATATTAATATTTACCGGTCGGATGCTCCGAAATATAAAATAGGAAATAAAGTCCTATTTAATACGGAAAATTTCGAGACCGGTCGCCCGTATACTAAATTTACGCCTATATTTAAGGGTCCTTTCGAAATCCTTAAAGCGGATAGTTATAGAGTTATATTTAAACTCCTAATTAATATAAAGTATAATCTAACCTTCTATGTTAATAAAGTAAAATTATAGGACGAAGTCGGTATTTTAAGGCAGACGGCTATAAAGGAACGAAACGTTCGTATAAATTATAGTCGGGTTATAAAGAGGATTAACGATAGGGAGGATTCGGTCGAATACGATTTCGAGAAGTTTAATAAATATTGGAAGAACGAGAAGGGCTATTGGGAGTATTACGTTGTTTAGGTACCCCTTCACCCGCTATTATAGTAGCCGCGCGTTAATATAGTTATAGCCCCCGATAAAATACGGAAATTCTATAAAGTATATCCGGAGGACCTATACCCCCCAAATTGGGTGGCGGTGGAGAAGAAACGGAAGTGGTTATTTAAAAAGGGAGGACCGGCCGTAGGGACGGAGGCCCCGGTTGGAGAATATAGAGGGTACGGAGGATTGGGGACGGAGTGGGAGGCTTTAGCCTTGCGACGGAAATTATTACGGCTAATAGTAGCGGCGGCTATAGAAGTATTTCGAGGGCGGACTACTCGTTTAATAGGGATTTCTATTATTTTATATAATATTAATCAGCTATATAGCTTCTTTTAATTGGGGGAAGTGTTATAGGGCTAGTTTATATTGTACGTATTCGCTTACGTACTTTATACTAATGCGTAATAGCTTTTAAGATTACTATCGCGCTGCTAGTTGACTGGCTATAGCGGCCCGCTAGGACCTATATCGGGTCTACCGTTGGCCGCCCTTATAAGGCTAGTCTTTTGGGTACTCGTTTGCACTCTCTCCCTTTCTCCTTCGTGCAATTACGTATATTCACATCTACTATTTACCCTTTGCCCGTGATACGCCGGCAACTTAATTAGAAGTATCGGTTTCGACGACAATCTTTTTAATCTAATTGTAAATCTTTAAAACGGGGCCCTTAATAAAAACCTTTTTAAAAAATTTAAATACCTTTCGATAGTTATCGTTTTAAATCTAAACCGTATCCTTTTTTATAAATTTATAAAATAAGGTCGCTATAATCGAAAAATTTTTAATAAATCGCCGGTAAAAGTTTATAAAATTTAAAAAGGATTATAAAAACTTCTTTAATTTTAAAACCTACTACTCTATAATTACTTTAATTTTCTCTAAATCTATTTTAATACCGCCCGGGGTAATAATTAAATCTAAATACTTCGTACGTATTATATAAAATTTATATTTATTAATATTAATATTAAGGCCCGCCCTAATAAATCGGTCGAAAACGTTATTAATATACCGCTTATAATTTCGTACGTTATCCGAATAAATAAAGATATTATCGAAATATATAATCGTATAAACGTCGAAAATATTATAAAGAATATTATTAATATAATTCTAAAAAGTTCTAAAAACGCTTTATAAATTAAAAGGAACGATTAGGGATTCAAAAAAACTAAACCGTATTATAAAGGCAATTAGCTATTTATAGCCCTATTTAATACGGATCCTATTAAAAATTATAATAACATCGAACTTAATAAATATCTTAATATAGTAAATCGTATTTAGGGTCTCTTTAATAAATAGTAATAAATAATAAGATTTAAAGGTTATATTATTAACGCTTCTATAATCGATATAAATATAGATTCTGCCTCCTAATTTTTTAACGAATAAAATAAGTACTAATATTTTAAATTAAAAAGGCCGGATAAACTTCTTTTTAAAATTATTATTAATCTATTTCTTAATAATATTAAACTTATTTAAATTAAAAGCGCGGCCGTAAGAGGCGGGTAATAATATTCCCAAACGGAATTCAAATTTAAAATCGTACGAATAATTAAAAGGAAAAACTTCGGCACCCTTTTACTTAAAAATACTAATATAATACTAATATTATTTAGGAAGCTTAACCTAAATTTGAACGTCGGTCTTTAGAAGTTTATTTACTTTTTTATAGAATTTTATAACGTCTTTAAACGTAATTTTACTAATACTAATACTATTAGTAGTAAAATACTTATTAATAATTTCCTTATAGCGTAGGAAATTATTGCTAGTACTATTAATTTATATAGAATTAGCGATTTTTATAATACGTAAAACAATTATATTACCCTCCCTTACTAAAATATTAATCTACTAATAATAATTATTATTAAAGAACCTTTTATACTTCTATCCTTTACTTATTAATACCTTTTTAACCATTTCTAATATTAAATTATCGTTTACGCTCCTAAAATTTAGGACGCCTCCTTCTTCTTTTATTTTATCCTCCTCTATTATCCTTCTAATATCCTCTTCTATATTAGCTTTAATTATATAAATAATATAAAATTTATATATTTCGGTTAGCTAATTGAAACTTACTATAAAGAATTCCTTAATATTATTAGAATTAATAGGACTATTAAAGATACTATAGAGACGGACCGGGATTTAATAATTTATAACCTTAATACGGATTCCTCTAACGATACGGCAAAGGGCCGGGCGGGGAATTAAAAGTCCTATTAAGAGTATTAATAGTATAAATATTTAACCGAGGTTAGAAGGAGTTCTACTGAACGGAGTAATACCTAAATAATTAACTATATAATTTTTAAAATAATTAAACCTTTAATAAACGGCCCTCTTTATAATTATAGAAATAAATAGGCGGCGAACGGATTCTATTTATAATTAGAAATCCGGCTCTCCCTCATCCGGTACTTCCTTATAAGAAGGCTTCCTATTGTTATAGGGCTAGTGCCCGTAGCTGAATGTGCTTGGTAGACTTGCTAAGCGAGCCCCCTAGCCGGCCTAGTAAGGTATAGCTAATTAAGCGCTTTGCCCTGCCGGCAACCCTCTAGCCCGTGCGCACGTACGTCCCTTAAAAGAACAGCTGGCTAGGCCTACCTAATAGGTATTCCTTTCCCCTCTTTTCTTCTTCGTAGAACTTTATTGATTTATTAGGTTAATATTTATATTAATTGTACTATACCCCTTATATTAGGTTCTACCTTACTTGTGTGAGCGGATAAACGGTTCGAAGACGGATTTTCTTTTAATAGATTTAAAGACGGAACTAATAATTTAAAGTGCGGTATTACGGTATTATTAATACTATAGTTAGATTCGCGGATATTAATATAGATAACGTTGGAATCGAAGAGTTCTATAACTCTTAAGATAACAGCGAGTAATAAATTAAAAAAGTTAATAATACTTTTAATAACGGTTTTATAAAAAGTTTCTTTAAAGTATTTAATAGTAATATTTCTTTTTACGATCGTATTAAATCCCTTTTCTTTAATTTTAATCCTAACCCTATCCTTACTCTACGTTTAAATTTCAATTTTACAAAGTCCGCTCCTACTATTATTAATAGAGCGATTAATATTGCGGATATTACTTTAAGTACCCCTATTAATTATAATGACGGTTATAATACGAACCCTTATAAATAGAAACCCTTTAAATTTCTTAAGTAGAACGGGTAGCCTTATACTTTCCTTTTCTATTTTAATAAATTTATTAAAGTATATAATACTGATATTAAAGTAAGTTTATATACCGATTGTAATACTATTTAGTATAAAATTTTTAATACTTTTCCCGACGATAAATAATTCTAATTTAAAGGGTTTTAGATTGGTAAGACGGCTCGTAGCGAGGAAGACCCTATTACTCTTCTCGATTAAATTTAAGTTATTTTTAGTTCTTATTAGAATTAAGATATTGCTTTCAATAAATTGGTTCGTTTATATTAGAAAGACGGAGAGCCGTTCGCTAATTTCTTAATTACCTTTAATAACGAAATATTGAAAGTGTGACGGTTGGGATCCCGCGACCTTGGTATGGGCACCGCGAACCCCACTCGTCCCATTACGAGACCCACATCCTTAGGGATGCACGCCCTCTGGTTGGCTGAGTTAGAACCTAGAGATGCACGACTATCTAATTGGTTCGTCGCGACCATTCAATTGGCACCGCGACCTTCACGTGCATTGTTAGATTAGATAAGGAAGGCGGTCGAGGTCGGCAGAATCTGGTTGCATCCCATATAAGGATGCAACTCCAGAGCCCACATCTCAACCTCTCCCTCTTTCCTTCTTTAGCTTTAGTTATTTATTTCTTTTGTACCCAACTACGCGATACGGAACTACGTGAGCTGGTGCATCGTAACAGAAAGCGGGTAGTTATAATTGGGAAAGCTTTATTAAGTTAATTTATTTCCGTTATATTATTAACCGGAAGTTTTATAATAAATTTTTTATAATCGAATTCTTTAAAAACTATTATACTTACGTTATTTAATTATAATATTATATTTCTAATTATAAATAAATTATTAAATTTAAAGAAAATTATTATAAATATCTTTATAATTAGAAAGGCTATTCCTAGAGTAGCGGCTTCTACTTCCCTGCTTTTAACGTTAATACCTAGCGGTCCGGTATTTAACGTTAATAATTTTAGACCTAGTCTTCTTTTTCCTTATCTAATAATTATCCCCTTAATTATAATAGTAATACTATTATAGGGTCTATTCGCGTTAGTATAAATAGAAGTCGTAGTAATAGAGGGCGAGGCGGTTTAAATTCGGCTATTTCCTTTAAATATATTAAATAGGTCTTTAATAATAAACGTTAAAAATATAAGAATAATAACCTCTATTTCTATTATAGAATTTCGGGTTATTAGGTTAATAATTATCTTTACCTTCCCGTAGTTAATCCTAATAATAACGTTTATATTTAGGCTACCGCTACCGAAGTCCTTCCGCTCTTAAAGGACGATAAATAAAATTCTGCTTTTAAATAGGGAAAAGAGTAGTTCTAGAGCGAAGTCGGGCCCCGGAGCCTATAAATATATTGAGTAAAGTAGAAGAATTTAAATTAAAATTGTAATTAGAAATAGAATTTACATTAATTTTATTCGTTATTAATAATTATAATTTATTCTATATTTTTATCGATAAAGGTTATTAATATTATACTGCGATTAGTAAAAAAGTTATTAAAAATCTTTAGATTTTTATTATCCCTATTAAATCTCGCTATATTAAAGGAGCTTCTACTATTATAGAAGGTGCTATTATTTAAAAATTTATTTATTTTTTAGCCGAAGTCGACGGTTATATTTATTCCGTTTATATTTATATAGTTCTGCTCTTAAAATTCCCTATTATTTTAAGTAAGCCCTAATTGAAGGTTATATACGCTTATTCTATTCCCTACGAAAAGTAGTTATATATAAATATTATAAATTATTAAATTCCTTATATTAGAAGCGAATAAGTTTTAAATACGGAATTTATTAAGGATATTAAATCCGTAATTTATATATTAGCGATTACCTTCGTTAATTAAATTTATAAAATATAAAAAGAATTCGGTAATTAAATAATAGAAAAGGTTATATTTATAATTAATTTAAAAGATGTCGAAAAAGTATTTTAATTAAAGAAAGTTTATATAAAGGAATAATTTCGTAAGATAATTTTAAAGAAGTTTTACGATTTTTTACCTTTATAGATAAAGTAAAATGCCGATAAGCGTAACTTTTATCGCCCTGGAATTAATTATAAAATTGAAATTAAGAAGGATAAAGATGGTAAAGAGCTCCTAATTCCCTTTAGCCCTCTCTATAATATAACTCGTAAAGAATTTTTAATTTTAAAGAAGATTCTAAAAAATCTTTTAAATAAAGGATTTATCCGTATTAATAGTTCGGAGGCTAAAGCTTCCGTATTATTTATATAGAAGCTCGGAGGCGGATTTTATTTTTATTATAATTATTAGATTTTTAACGCTATTATATAAATAGACCGCTATCCCTTCCTATTTATTAATAAAATGTTCTATATTTTAAAGGGCGTTAAATAATATATTAAAATCGATATAATATAAGCGTTTTATAAAATTCGTATAGCTATAAACGAAGAATAGAAAATAGTTTTCCGAATATAATATAGGTTATTTAAATAATTAATAGTCCCCTTTAAATTAATAAATATATTAGTAATATTTTAATAGTATATTAATTATATTTTTTATGAATATTTTAATAAATTTTATATAATTTATATAAATGATGTCTTTATTTATACTTCGGGTATAAAAGAGGATTATAAAATAAAAGTCTGTTTAATATTATAAAAATTCTTTAAAGTAAATTTATACTTCGACCCTAATAAATATAAATTTATTATTAAAAAGGTTAAATATTTCGGTTTTATTATTTATGCCGGTATTAATATTTAAATCGACCTCGAGAAAATTAAAATTATTTTCGAATAATTTCTTCTTAACTTTTAAAAGGGCGTCCGGAATTTCTTAGGTTTCGTTAATTATTACCGGATATTTATATTATAATTTTCTAAAATCGTTACGCTATTAATAATATTAATTAATAAGGGTATAATATTCGAATAGATTAAAGAATACGAAAGTACTTTCTAATTATTAAAGACTTTATTTACGCGTACCCCGATCCTTACGGAATTTAATCCGGATAGGAAAATTTTTTTAAAAACGGACTATAGCGGCTTTATATTAAACGGAATTATTTTTTAGGAAATTAATAATTTTAGGAAGCGGGCGGTTATTAATTATTATTTATAGAAATTAAATGCGGTAGAACGGAATTACTCTATTTATAATAAAAAGATATTCGTAATTATTAATTATTTAGAATAATAGTTTATGGAACTTCGAAGTTACGAATCTTTTATTATTTTTATTAATTATTAAAATTTAAAATATTTTATAAAAATATTGCGCCTCTCCGAACGCTAAGTTTATTAAGTGGAATACCTTTTTTAATTTAATTTTAATATTAAGTATTATCTGGGTAAGGAAAGGGTAATTCTTAATACTTTATTTCGATAGGAATAGGATATACTTATAGAATAAGATTAGGAAGTTTATAATTTATAAATAATTCCGGACTCTGCCCTTAAAATGTATATTCCGTTTTGTATTTCGGCCTCCCGGGTAGTTTATATTAAGAAGGAGGGTATAAAAATATTTAAAAATCCGGATTTATAATAGTTTTAAGATTAAATAGCCCTTAAAAACTCTTTTTATTAATAAATTAAAATAGTAATTTAGAATAATAAACGTTACTTCGATCCTTCTTTAAAATTTAAAATTTAAATCGCTAATTATAATATCGATTCCTATAGCCGACTTCGCTATTAAAACTATTTTTAAATCCTTAGAACCCCCGTATATACCGAGTTTAATTCTATTAACTTTTCGGATTAATCCTAATAATTTAATGTTCTTCGTATTATTTTAATTTAAATTATTTATAATTCCTACGTCCTTAATTATTCCGGTAAAAAAGGTATTATAACGGTATTAATTAAATATTTCTATTAGCCGCTCCTAAATACTTATATTTAGTAATTCCTTTATAATTACTATACCTACGGTTTAATTAAGGTTTAAAGAGAATAAAAGAAAGGCTTTATATAATTATTTTTAATATTAGATTAATTTAATTGTAAAATTTAAATAAATTTTATTACCGACCTTCTTAAATCGAATAATAATATTTATTTATAAGTTATTAAAGATAGGTTTAATAAGAATATTATCTTTGAATTAATGCTTTTTATAAAGGTAAAATTCTATATAGAACGGTTTTTTCAATATTTTATCTATTATTATAAGTTTCTGAAGTTTATTATTAATAATAGAAGTTCTAATTAGACTAGCCGCTTCTAGGCTAAGTTCTATAAGTTTTTTAATATTAAGCGTTTTCTTAGTATAATATATTACCCCTAAATTGATAGAGGCCTTAAATGTATAAATTAGGAAATTTATATTTATTTATAAACTATTATTAACTACGTTTAAAACGATTAAAATAAGTAATACCCTATAGTTTAACTAATTATTAATAGCCGTATTAATACTTCTATTAGTATAACCCCTTTCTTCGCTACTTATAAATATAATATTAAACTTTTAATCTCTGTAATTGAGGAGGAGGTCCGCCCGGGAATTCCCTTTCTCTTTTCTAAGAAACGGGCCTATTAATTTGTTAAAAAACTATAATAAATTATAGATTTATATTAAACTACTATAATAGTAGCCGTTTAAGAGTAAGAAAAATTCGTTAACTAATATTATTAACTTATTAAATATTTTTAAATTGGGGATAAAGTTTAATTTAATTTTAAGAATTATTCTATAGATTGCTTTAAAAAGAAGTTCGATTAACTATATATTAAATATACCGTTTTTAAGGTCCTTTCGCCCTATATAGTCGAATTCTCTAATCTTCTCCGCGTAATATATAATATCTTCTATATAAACCTTCTATACCGAATAATTATAAACCTTCTATTAGGATAGGAAGTTATTAATAATTAATTTTTAATTATAGAAATAGAGGGCGAATTAGAATTCTAAATAGAAAAAATCCTTTATATTAATATTATAAGAAGGCGAAAAGGTATTATTCGAAAAGTTTTAGTTAAGTAGAAGGATTATTATATTCCGTTATAGGAACCTTTAAACGAATTCCGAGAAACAATAGCCTTAGATCGGTTTAAATAGAAGTATAAATTAGCGGATATTAATAATAGACTAGTTAATTATTATATTAAAGACTATTTCTAAAAAAATTTTATAAATAGGTAAGGTATAGTTAATTATAGAATTAAAAAACGGAAGGTATTAGTAGGCGGTATTAAAAGAAGTTTAAAATTAATTAGGGTTAAACTTTAAAACTATTAATTATTAACTAATTAAATATCCTTTATTATATTATTATTTAATAAATCTATTATAGTTCTATTAATATTAAAATTATTAATATTAAAACGCTTAATATTATCCTTTCTACTACCGGCCAAATTCTCTAAGGTTATATTATAAAGGTCGTAAATTTAAAGACGGATATTTTCTAGTAAAATTAAAGTTAAGCGAAACGGTAATAGACGGAACCCGTTTAATGGACGGATATTAAAAAGTAAACGGATAGTACCCTACTATTTAAATCCGCCAAATAGGTCTGAATTTATAGTATAGGTTTTCTTATTAAAGGTATTAATTTCCTTATTTTTTTAATAGCGCTTAGTAGCTTTAGTAGAAGCTTCTTTCGTAGCGGCGGTAATAGTAATAGCAAATTTAGCGGATTTAATAGCAGTAATAGTATTATATTCCTTTTAGAATTCTTTCTCGCGCTTTCTAATAATAAAATTATTATTATACTTATTAATAAATTTATCGACGCTTATTTCAATAGTAGGGTCCGCTACCTATTTTACCTTTACTATATCGACTTCTATAATAGTAATTTTCTTCTTAAAGTTTTCGACTTTAATTATTAATAAAAAAGAATTATTAAGGTAAATAAGAGGGATAGAAAGCGTTAATTAATAAGTAATAGCCTCCTTATTAATTCTCTTCTAAGAATTATTATAAAAAATAGAATTAATTAAATAAGGAACGGAATTAAATAAGAAATAACGAACGGAAGGGTAGTAAAATTTATATTAGGATAACGCCTTTCTTTTTTAAGAAAATAAAGTTAAGGAGCGATTTAAAAGTTATAAAATAGAAGGTATATTTAAATCTTAAAATATATTTAATAATATATTAAATTATAAAGGTTTTTTAAGCCTATATAGGGGTCGCTTTATAAATAATTTTAACGTACTAATAAAGTACGTAAATAATAGCCGAATTACTAATAGGGGGTATAATATAATTATAATTATATAATAGGTAATATATATATTAAAAGGATTGGGGGATAGCGGTTTCAGCGATGGCGGCGGCGATATCTTCGTCGATAGTAATTTTATTAATACTAACGGAGGTAATACTAAATTGGGTTTAAATTAGTTTAAGGACCTTAAGTTTCTTCGAAGTTAAAATAGGAATTTAAAGCGTAGGTAACGATAGCGGTTAAAATTAGGATTAGTACTATATTTATTAGAATTATTAGAACGCTAAATATTATTATTAAGTAATAATATTAATAGGAGGGATAAATATTTTAAGTAATTAATTTATAATATAAATAGGTTAATAGGAGTAATAATAAGGGTAAAAATAATAAGTAGGTAAGAATATAGTAAGGATAAAAGACGGACGAATAATAAGAAGGGTTAAGCGAGAAGGATTGGGCTACGAAAGGGTAGCGGTTTAGGGGTATATTTATAATTTAATATAATAATAATTAAAAAGGGAAGAAAGAAAAGGAAAGAGAGAAAGAGGGGAATTTTAAAAATAAATAAGATATACGCGTAAGTAGAAAAGAAATTTATTATTTAATATTTAGGATATATATATAAAGTTATACGTATATATTTAGCTATTTAATTAGAAGAGAAGGGGGGGGCTAATATTATAGGGCTAATACCCGTAATTAAATATACCTAGTAGATTTATTAGGCGAGCCCCCTAGCCGGCCCGGTAAAGTATAGTTAATTAGGCGCCTTACCTTGCTAGCAACCCTCTAGCCCGTACGTACGTACGTCCTTTAAAAGGATAGCTGGCCAAGCCTGCCCAATAGGCACTCCTTTCCCTTCTTTTCTTCCTCGTAGAACCTTATCGATTCATTAGGCCAACATTTATGCCAACTATGCTGCACCCCTTACACCTATATATAGGGCGTATACTAAATATATTAGGGTAAAAAGTAGAAAGATAACGAGCCACTAAAGGAGTATAATAATTAATAGCTCTATAAAGGAAATAGCTACGTTACTCGTAAGTAAGGCCGAAATAAAAGGAGTCGTTAGGCTAATTAATATTTAGGGCGTAGTATATTAATTAAGGGTAGCCGAAAATAATAAAGTTATTTTCGGCGAAATTATAAATAAATAAATCGATAATTTTATAATAAACGCCTACTTATATCGTTAACTTAAAGAAGTAGGTAATATTACCTTTTACTTAGCCGTTAATAAAATATAATAATTTAAGGACTAATAATTTAAAGAAGGGTAACCGATATTAAAAAACGAAATAGCAGTTAATAAAATTAAAAGCAGTATAACTATTATTAATAAAAGTAGAATAATATAATTTATATATTTTATAGGATAAGTAAATAAAGAGATTTAATAAATTAAAGTATTTATAATAGCTATTTATTAAAAATCTATTTATTTTAATAATATTTAATTATATAGGGACGACCCTTTATTTTCCTCCTCCTTACTTAATAAATTAATACTTCTAAATATAATTTAGTTAGGAGGTTATATATTTCCCTAACTATAAATAGAACCGTTCTTATTATTAATGAACGGGCTGACGAAATTAGGCTAATAAATAGAAATTGGGTAGTAATAACCGCCGGGGCTAGGGGTACCGGGAATTAGAACGCCTATCGGTATATTAACTATACTTATAATATAGATTTAATAACCGCTACTATAATTAGAACGCTATTAGCTATAACCGTATTAACCTTAGGCTAATTATTATTACTAATTACTATTACTACTACTATTATTATTATTATTAGTATTATTATTACTACTATTCTTATTTTTACCCTTCTTCTTATTATAAAGTTTAACTTCCTTCTTAAAATTAATCTTAAAGCGGTACTCGGCTAAATAGTAACCCTTTTTATTATAGCGGGTATATATTCCGTTTTTTATATAGAATTTAAAGATATTATTATTAATAATACGAAAGATTTAAACGTCGGAAATAAATATAGTATCAAAGTCTATAATATTACCGTTTTAGCTAATAGTAACTTCGCCGGCAAAAGCAGAAGCGTTAAAAGTACTAGCGGTAATACTAGTACCGGTTTTATAGTAAAGGTTAATATTTTTATTATATTAATTTTTATCTTCTAAATTCTTTACGAAATTATAAGCGAATATTAATTATTTATTATATTTATCGTTAGTAGGCTAGGGGTTTTAATAAATAATAGTAACGCGAACGCGTTTAAAGATCTTTTAATATAAATAATAAATTTTTATACTATTATCGAAATTATAATAATCAATAAAGTAAGTAAAATTATCTTCGAACTTTTACCATTTTATACTTCTAATTATCTTTAACTCTTCGAATTTATAACGAAAGTAAATAATAATATTAATATTATTATACTTTTTAATAAACTCTACTAGTAATTCGCTTACTTTAATTTACTTAGTAGGTAAATTTTCTAAAATTTTAATAAATTCTATTTCGATAGCTTCGAAGGGAGCGCCTTCGATAGAGCGGGTAATAAAAAAGAATTTTTTATATTTAATATTAAAGAACTTAAAGTTATTAAATTAAATAAATTAAATACGAAGGTATTAGGTATAATATTTAGTAATACGCTTAATAGCAGTACTTTTACTATTAAATACGGGTAATATAGTAATATATAATACCGATTTATAACCGCTACTATCGTCCGTAATAATTATAATTTTAGGCTCGTTATTATTAAAGTCCTCGTCGAATTCTCTATCTTCGGGCTTATTATTTTTATCTATAGGAATATTAATATTAAGGATAAAAATATTAGAAACTTTAATTATAATAATACGTTAACGAAAATCGTTAATTAATTTCTAATACTTCTCTTTCTACTTTTAATAAAAAAATTTAAAATTAATTTTTAGGGTTAAGAACTCTATTTTTAAAGTAGCGATATCGGCGTAGAGGGAGCCGATCTTATCCGAATAAACGTCCTAGAAGGCTTTAACTTTAATTTTATAATCCTTATAAATTTCTTATACGTAGAGTAAGGCTTTAGCTTAGATAATAGCAACGTTACTACCGAATCGTTTAATTTCCTATTAGGCGGTTACGAACTAAACTAATACCGGAATCCCTGGATTCCTAGTATCGTTGGCCATACCCTATATTATAGCTTAGACTAGCCAAGGCAGCCCAAATTAGCTGGGCTGCTATGGAGGCACGGCTTCTATACCCAGACCTGGCCAGAGCTCGGGCCACCCTATAGCCTATACGCTGGCTCCCTACACAGCATATTCTCTGCGTGTAGACGGCTGGCTGGAAGCCAGTCCTTTCTTCTTACAATAATTTTACTACCCTTTTATTTATATACAATATAGCCTCACCCCAGTAATCCCTAGTATTGCGTATAAATCCTTCCTTTTCCGTATTAAATAGTAATTGCAATTATAAGTTCGCAGTGGCCCTAATTCAAACTATACTAGCTATACCGATTTAGTGCAAAACGATGTCGATATCGATATTGCGACCGCGATTAATTATACCCAATATTTTCGAAATGTACTCCGGCCTTTTCGAAATCCTTAATATTAGGCGTGCGATACTTTTAAGTATTATTAGCGAAGGCGTAAGTTATCTATTAGAGTTTTTAGCTTACAACGACGACGGCGAAGCTCCGGTCTCTCTCTTATTATTATTAATTTCTTCGAAGCGATTAGTACCCCTCTCGATACTATATCGTTAATTCCTATTTATTAGTACCTTCGAATTGAATTTTAGTCTTTTCGAAACCCCTAATCCTTTGCTAATACTAATATATATTTTACTAATTTCCTTGTTAATGCGAGTTACTAAGTGCGCCGACCGATTGTAAATTAGATTTTTAAGTTAAGTTAGCTTTTCGACCGTTCTTGTCGAGTTAAATTCCCTCCCTTTCTCGATTATACTATTTAAGTCGAGCCTCGATAATTTCTTAATTTACTTTCTTTATTGCGATAAAGATATGGGCGTTGCTGTAAATTAAATTGATTAATTAAGCGTTTCCGCTTAATTAAGTTAAGTAGTGTTTATTATTAAGTTTGTTTAGAGTCCGTTTTTTTTGAAGATTCTATATCTTTTATTATGGTACGTTATTTTTATTTATTGTATTTAACCGATAAAGAGTGCCCTTATTAAACTTTCTTTTAAATTTTTAACGGTAAACGAAAGGATTTATCGATTTATTTTTACCTTTTATAAATTTGTTAGTTAAAGTTTTACTTTTACTTTTACTTACGTATTATTTTGGGTATTAATTATTTTAAGACCGTTTAAAAATAGTTCCCCCCTACGCGAATTAGTAAGGAAGAAGATTCTTTTATATTATTTTTTAACGACGATTTAAAGTAATAGAAACCTTTTGTTAGGGAGCCCTTTCTTGCTAAAATGGAAAGCCTTCTTTAAAAATTTATTCGAATAGAATAAAAGGTTAAGGAATTCAACCGCTAGAAAGAGTTATCCTTAGTAAGCCTTCCTATTGATTTATCCTATTAAGATTTTTATTAGCCGGAATGGGGTTCTTATACTACGGTTTCTTTTGATTATTATTAAAAGCTTCGCGAAGTTAATAAATTTCTTAATTTAGACCCCAGTTCTAGCGTAAAGGTTTTATTATTTCGTAAGCCGGGCGTTCTCTTCTATTAACCGCTAAGTATAGAAGAATCGTTAGTATTAAGATCGTAGAGGAGAGGTAGGCTAAGGTGTCTACGGGCAGTACAATACGTAGGGAACGTCAAAGTAGGGGTAAAACCAAAGATATATTAATAGCTAAACCCGACAATTTTAAAGGCGATCTCGCCCGATATTTATAATTGTATAGGCTCAATTCTATAATAACTAAGTCCAGAGCGTCTCCGAACCGGCCTAACGCTATACTACGGCGCTACGCTATAGAGCCGTCGACGTCCTTCGGCGTTAGTACGGCCCTAACGTCCTAATAAGTCCCTAGCGACCTAATATAATTCCCCCCCTTCTAAATTTCTATTTTAAAAACCTATAACGTTCCTATAGTAATAATTCCCTATCGGTACCCCTCCGCTATCCTTCCTCTGTAATTTACCTACCCGACCGAATTTACCGTCGCCGGGCCGCTACTTTCCCCGTTTCCTAATATCCTTTAACCGGGTATACTCTAATATCTTAACTTTTTTACCTTCTTACTTTCTACTTCCCGGGTATTAGCCCCCTCTTATTAACCTTTACTCTTTTCTTATTGTCCTAATCGGTTTACCTCCTATTATTTAAAATAGTTTACTGGAACTTCTCCCTAAAATTTAAAACCTTTGTAAATCGGCTACCTACCTTCGTTTTAAAATATCCTCTACCGTTTAATTTACTTTCTATTATTTAGAATAGCCGGCTAAAAGCTTCTTAATAATATATATACCCTCGTAATACTATTATTTACCCTTATCCTAAATTATCCTCTACTACTTAATTTACCTTCTATTACTTAAAACGGCCTATTAAAAGCGTTTTTAATAATATATATACCTTCGTAATTCGGTTATTTACCCTTATTTTAAATACTTCTTTACTACCTAATTTACCTTCTATTATTTAAAACGGCCTGTTAAAAACTTTTTAATAACGTCCGTACCTTTGTAAAATTATTACTTACTTAGCCCTACCCTACCTAGTACTTTTAATTCTAATTATAAAAACCTACCTTCCCTCCTCTTTTTTCCTCCCCTTTTCTTCCTCCTTCGCCTATTTTCTTATATACCCTACTACTATTTTTATAATACTTCCCCTAAGCTTCTCGGCCGTTAACTATATAATATTCTTCGATTTTTATTAAACGTACCCTAATATTATCGTACCCCTTAACGCGTATAATCTCTTTTCTAATTTCCTCTCGTTTTTTTCTTACTTTTATTAACCTTTTCTAATTACGTCTATAACCCTCCGTATAATTACTTAATTTAATTTATTACTAATATAATTAATAATACTCCGGCTAACGCTCTTAATACCTCCCTCCTAAAGGCTATTAACTTTTATATTTATATTTGTACTAATAAATCTCCTCTCCTATTTACTTTTTAACCTCCTATACCGTACCCTAACGAATATTCCCTACTATAAATACTACGATATATAACGCTTATAATAAAATATTAAGCAAATATATATTTAATTTCCCCCTAATACTCTATAAGAATTATTAAACGTTCTAAAATAATATCGTAACCCTTATATATACTCTAAATAATCTTACCGCCGCCTAATAATTCTATGTAATTACGGCCTAATTTTCTTATAAAATTATTAGCTTATACTATATATTATATTTCTACCCTTTCGCTCTAGCCTAAATCGAAAAGGAAAAAATCGGTTAAATATTCCGTTATAATTTCTATAAGCCTTTAATTATATTTATTATATATTTTGAATTTAATATTTAAATAATTCTTATTACCGCCGGACAAGCCGGATAAAACCTTTAAAACCCTCCTTTCTTTAATATTACTCCCCCGCTACTAATAAATATATTAACCGGTAATAGTAGTTAAACGTACTTCGGTAATAATATCCGTAACCTCTAATATATAATACGCTATACGTAATATAAATTACGCTAACTTATAATATATTAAAGTATTGCAATTCCCCTAGAGCCTATAAAGGACGCCCCTAATAATAATATCGGTAATATCTAAATATAATATAATAATTTCAGTTAGTATAATAGTAACGTATAAAAATCTTAACTTTTAAAATAATAAATTCGACTCCTATACTAATATACCCCGTTATTATTACTATCTTTAATTATCGCCGATATATTAATATTTTTAAAAAGGTTAAAAAGGATAAAAAAAGGGATTTTTCTATAATTAAATTATAATATTAACCTTAATTATAACCCTTCCTCCTATTCTCGCAATACTCCTTCTCACTCTATATTCCCCTAATTTTAATCTAATACATTTAATACGTTATATATTATACGTTTAATATAACCTATATTATAATCGTTTAATATAACCTACATTATAATCGTTTAATATAGCCTATATTATAATCGTTTAATATAACCTATATTATAATTATTTAATATAATATATTCGATAAATATATTCTTATTACTAGTATGCTATTTCTATTAATCCTCTTAAATATCTCTTATTACTTACTTAATTTACTCTTATCGACCTAATTACCGGGCCTCCTACGGCCTTCCTCCGGTATACTTCCTTTACTTCGTATTCTTTTAAAATATTTAGGCAATTCAAATCTTCTAACAATACCCACTCATTCTCGTCGTCCGAATACCCTTTCCACTTTACTTAATACTACTAATTCTTCCCCGACCCCTTATACTTAATAATCGCCTCTACTTTATACTAAACGCTATTATCCTCAATATTTATAATTCTTCCCTACGGTATTAATATTATTAAATCGCTATAATACGGTTCTAATAATACAATTAGGAAGACCGGGTAAATATAATAATATTTAAAAAAGTCGAGCCGGTATACTATCTTCTTATCCCTAATAACTTCTATAATCCGAAAGGGGCCTAAGAATTTATCCGATAATTTAAAACTAAATCTCTATTATTTAATATTCTTTATATTTAAAAGGACCTAAATATTAACTGCGAACTCTTTATCCTTCCGCAATTTATTATACTATTTTATATAATTTTTATTAACCTTCTCTAATACTTTAACGATAACTGCGCGACCCCTAACTAATTTTATAATCTTATTTATAATTACCGTAAGAAATATATTCCCCCTACCTCTCTTAGGGTCGGCGGGATTATAAGAATAATAACCGAAAAGTACTTCTAACGGAAATTTACTAAAAATAGTATAAAAATAGTTATTATATATCTACTCGGCTAATATTAATTTTTCGGCCTAATTTACCTACTTTAACCCGTAAAAAATCCTCAAATATAATTCGAAATTTTAATTCTATCATTCCGTCTATCCGTTGGTCTACGGGTATTAAGCGGTACTAAAACGGCGTTGGATATCTAATAATTAATAGTAAATCTTTTAAAAGAAATTTATAAAAAGGCTGCCTTTATTAAATATAATAGAATCGAAAAGTCTAAATCGCTAGAAGACAAATTACTAAAAAATATATACGAATTATCGTACGTTAATTATTTTCTAAGTTAGGATATAAAGGGTATACTTTATAAACCGGTCTATAATAATTAAAATAGTATTACAAATCCGGTTAAAAACGGAGTTAAAAGATTTGGGCAGTCCAGTAATAAAATCGCAAAAAATATCTTACTATAGAATTATTAGGATTAGTAACGACGCGAAGAACCTATATAATTTATAATTCCGAGGCTTAACTTTCTAGTATATCGGGTAATTCCGAATATATTCCTCGATATCGGTAATAATAATCGGCTAATAATAGTATTAATTAATTCTCTTAAGTATTTTCTATTATCCTAAATATCTTATAATAATATTATTATAGTAAATATAAAAAAATTCCGCCCGTATACTCTCTAATACGTAAATTTAATAATAATAACGTAATACTCTATCTTCCCCTATCCTCCAACTCTCTATTCGCTAACTATATCCTAATAACTCCTTCTATATCTCTTCTAAAATAAAAGAATCTAACTATTATACTTCTAATAATTATTAATTCAATAGGGGTAATTATCTATCTTCCTTTTATACCTTCGTAACTACTATATATATTCCTATATAATTAATAATAATTTTATCTACCCCTCTTCTAAAACTTACAACGGCCTCGTCCGCGAAACGTACCTTCTTCCCTAACCTATTTCCCGCCTCCTCCTAATTTATATACTCCTTTAACGTTTCTTCGTATTCTTTAATATTACGCTTCTTATACTCCCTTTTTTATTTATTATCCTCCTATTCTAATCCCTAAACCGACTTATCCTCTCCTCTATCTTCGTACTACTCCTACCTCTCCGCCGCTGCCCGCTACATTTCTTAATTAATTAATAAAATTCTTCTTATACTACTATTTATCCCCTTTCCTTCTTATATCGCCCGTCCCTTTACTTCCCCTTCTTCTATAATTTTTATTAATGGGTAGCCCTCTCTAATTATATCTATAACCTCGTATAATTATAGTTTCTTTAATAATCTATTTACCGGATTCAACTTTCCTACTTAATATTTAATATTAAAATTATATGCCGCTAATTCTAACGCTTACCGACTCTATCTCGTATTTACTTTATCTTTATTCCTAAAGTATTAAAAATTCAAATAGTCCGTAAGGATAAGAAAAGGTTTATCAATATATAATAAATATTACCGCTACGCTTTTAACGTTCTAATAATCGCTAATAACTCTCCGTCGCCAATATTATAATATATTTCCTCTAGCGACTTCTTACGTAAAAAGAACGTAATTAAATACCATTATATCTCGTATAATTATATTAAAACCGTTCCGATTATAAAATCTAACGCGTCTATTTCTATTTAGATCGGTAAGGACGGATTAAAGTACTATAGTATAAATACCTTTTAAAATAACCGTTTCAATTCCTCGAATACCAATTTAACCGGCTCCAACAACTCGAATATTCCTCGTTTACCCCCTTTTAATAATTCCGTTAATAAAGCCGTAACCTTAGAATATAATATTATAAACCGTTAATAAAACCTAATAAACCCTAAAAATATTTAAATATTATAAATATTTATCGGAACTTCCTAATCTATAATTGTAACAACTCTCTCCGGGTCTATCGAAATACCTTCGGGAAATATAATATATCCCAAAAATAATACTCTCTTAATATAGAACTCGTATTTATTTAAATTAATATATAGGTTACGGTCGCGTAAACGTTAGAAAATTTCCTTAATATACTTATAATAATCTTTTTTATTCTTACTATAAATTATAATATTATTAAAATAAATAATATAAATAATATTAATTAAGCCCGCTAACGTATTATTAATATACGCTTAAAACGTAGTAAAAATATTGGTTAACCCTATTGGTATAATTAAAAATTTATAATACCCGTACTTCGTATAAAACGCCGTCTTCTCTTCGTTTCTTTACCTAATCCGAATATAATAATATACGTCCTTTAAATCCAATTTCGTAAAGATTTTTACTAATACCAACCGGTTTAAAATCTCTTAAATAAAGAGTAATACTATACGGTTCTTTTTCGTAACCTTATTTAACGCCCGATAATTAATATATAATTGCAATTTACTACCTTTTTTAAAAATGAAAATAATAAAGGCCCTTACTAAATTAATAAATAAACGAATCTATCCTTTATATAACGCTTCCGCTAACTATTCCTAAAGTACTTTTAATTCCTTAATATTAAATATATAAATCGAACCCTAAGGAACGGACTCCCCTTCAACCAAATCGATATAATATTCTAAACGATTATATTAAAATAGTAGTACGGTTAATACTTCGAATATTTACTAGTATTCTTTATACTCCGGGGGAAATATCGGTTTAACGGCGACCTCTTTTTCTAATTAGGATTCGGCTACCGGTGGCTTCGAAGATACTAATTCTAATAAGGGCTCTAACGGTAGGTAAATTCCGTTTAACGTAATTCTAAAAATTCTAAAAAGTATATCGATAAATATAGAAGTAAGTATATCGGAAGAAACGTCGGGAATATTCGGAACCGTCGGCGGGTCTACTAATTCTTTACTTAAAAATAAAGGGATTTCGAATAGAATACTTATATATAGCGGCGGATTAAATCCTTTTATTGCCCGTAATGCCTCCTTCGAGTCTATTATCGGAATAGAGTCCTAATACGGACCGTAGAAGTATATTACAGCCTCGTAAACGTTTTTAGTCGGCTCTTTACTTTCTTCTAAATCGCTATACTTAAGCCGGAATTAGAATTTCTTATAGCGCCAATCAATCTCGGGGTTGTATTCGTATAACTAAGGGTAATTAAAGATAATTTCTACACTAAAGGAATTAATAATAATAAATATAATCCTTTTCTTCCGTTTAGTATTATAGGAATTGTACATTTTAATAAAGTAAATAATTGAATTATAAATGGGAACGGATTAAAAAGAGAAATTAACGAAACGATAGTTTATAAGTTCTATTTTAGTATCCGACGGGAGTAGATACCTTCTAATAAAGTTTAATTCTACGCTAGAATTTATTAAACTATACGTTTTCCGCTAATTTCTATATATTCTTACTAATAACTTCGTATTTAAATATAATTATAATATACCCGCGCCTTCCTAGGCCGAAGTAATCGCCGTCCTTACTGGAACTACCGGTTCCGTATTCGCGCTTTAACTCGGGGTATTACGGGGAACAATATATTAATATAATATATAACTTAATTTACTACAATTATAGCAGGTTCGGTTAATATAAAAAAATGCCGAATATCCGGGCTTATTATATTCGTAGTAAATACTATATAATTTTACTACCCGATACTAATTATAAATATATTCCAATTAATTGTAATAAGGATAAATAATATTAAGGTTGGTAACGACCGCCGGAAAGGGACGAAAAAAACTAAAAGGAATAATAAAATTAAGAATAATTATAAGAATAAAAGTAAGAATAAAAGTAAGAAGAATAACGGAAGGAAATAAATAAGGACGTAATACTTAAGGGTACTAACGCGGTAATACCGCCGCTAATAAGTCTAAACCTTCTAATTATTCTACCTACGCTATAACCTCGGTTATAGTATTAATACCTCTAACTATTAGAATACTATAGCGTAAAGTGGGGAATAAACGGTTAGCCTAATACAGGATACGAAAATATTCCAATTGATTATAGGATAATTTCAATTCTTCGGCGTTATATCGTTTATAAAAATCTATAACGGTCTCGGAAGCGCTTTACTATATTTTTTCAAAGTTGGCGAAGGTAGCGCGTTCTTAAGTTTAAGTATTACTAGTATATCTCTTCTCTAAGAACGTACGTAAATTAAGCCAAATAAAATTATTATAAATAGGGTCGTAATTAGGCAAATTCTAAATAGTACTAATATACTTCCGCCAAGCGTATTTAACGTTATTAGTAAAATAATTGGCGGCGAACGAAAATTTAATATAGGGGTAAATATAATAATATTTATTAAAATCGAAAACGAAATCGGGGAACTATATAACATCGCCATCAAAACTAATAATATTATACTTATAATAATAATTATTAAAAGGGCCGGTCTATTCTTATTAAATAACTATAAGCGTAATAAGTACTATAATAGGAGGAGTTGTAAGGAAATAGGAGACGTATACTTAGTCGTAAAAGAAATAATTTTAATAATGGAAGCCGAGGGGAATAAGAAGGTAATTACTAATTTAATCTTATTCCGTTATATCTACGAAAATATTTTAATCGTAAAGAAATATCTACGAAGGGAGGTACTTAAAGAGTAATTGAATAGTGGCTACGCAGGATTCGAAGAGACGCTACTTCTACATTATATTATCGTTCTCCAAATAATAGAAAAAATTATATAATTCAAACGAAGGGGTAAAATCGCTATCCCCGCTATCCTCGTCCATTTCTTCGATAATCGGCTAACGATACTAGGACGAAGGAGGAAACTATTATTGAGAATTATCGTCAATTACCGTAAAAATAGTAACCGGGGATTTAAATATAATTAAAACGGAGGGGGCGATTATATTAATAGCCCGTAAGACGGATCGTCCGCTACGTATTTGCATCCTGCTAATAACGGCTCAACTCCCGTAGGAAAAATTATTAACGTATTAAAATTATAGAGGAGAGGTAGGCTAAAGTATCTACGGGCAATATAATATATAGGGAACGTTAAAGTAGGGGTAGAACTAAAGATATATTAATAACTAAACCCGATAACTCTAAAGGCGATCTCGCCCGATATTTATAGCCGTATAGGCTCAATTCTATAGTAGCTAAGTCCGGAACGTCTCCGAACCGGCCCAACGCCATACTACGGCGCTACGCTACGGAGCTATCGACGTCCTTCGGCGCTAGTACAGCCCCGACGTCCTAATAGGTCCCTAGCGACCTGACAGCTAGCTTTAAAATTTATTACTTTTGAAATTGAAGATTGTAAGAAGGCTTCTACTCTTTCGATTTTAGTAGTTTAGATTGTCTTTTTTGTAGCCCTAGACGCTGTTAATATTAATAACGATTATATTATTATTCTTAAGAAGGTAGTCCGTATTGTAAAGTAATAATTTCGAGCTATTTGTGAAGCCTTATAAATATTGGACCCCTACGTTTATTCCGCTTTGAAATAGGTTTTTGTAGTTTCCTTGTTTCCCGCCGAGACTAAGATTAAACTTTACGATAGCTTTAAAATTCTTATTAAGTCTATTTTAGTGCTGCCGTTTCCCTAGACTATTGAATATACGTGCCGCAAGTGCGAGGCGAGCTTTCGCTTAAGGAATGCCTTCTTTAATTATATTTATTCGAATACGTATAAGCCTAGTTTATAGAAGCTTAAATTAGCTACCCCTAGCTTAAAGAGTTCAAATTAGTAGTCTTCTATTATTATAGTTAATAATACCCCTATTAGAGATATTTTTAGTACTGCTGTAAATAAGACTGTTCCTAGTATTTGGCGTAGCCGCCGTCTCGCTACGGCGTTTCTAGCTCTCTTGGGTGCCCCCGAATCCTATAGCTTATTTACCCCCGTTAAAATTCGGCCTCTACCGGTTCCTATTACTTCCGAATTAAGGCCTATAGTAATAAAAGAGGGTAGTTAGTTTTTTACCCCTAACGGTTCCTATAGTAATAGAATTTTAACCCTTAGCTCCCTTTGTAATTACTATATTTGTAATAAGAGTTTTGCTTTACGAAACCTCTTCTTTACCTACTTCTACGAATACGATTATTATTGCCCTAATAAGTTAAGTAAGAAGATTTTACCTAACGGTTATAGTAAGTCCCTTAAGATTAATAATATTAGTTAGCGTAATAGTAGGACGATCTAAATAGACTTTAGTATATTGGGAAACGTAATTAATAAGTTTACCGCTGTGGCTTCTGCTGTTTAACCTAGGGATTTATTTATATAATGATATTTTTTGTCGGATTTCGAGTTTTTAGTTACCCCTCGCTGTTATACTTGATAGTTCGTAGTAGCTTACGACAATTCTTGCTAATTCCCTCCTTCCCTCCCTTCCTTTTCGACCTTGCTATTATTACTATTATTATTAATAATTTTTGATAGTTTGTTATTTAATTTGCTTAGTGGTAACCTACTATTTCCTTAAGTACCGTTTTGCTTTCTTAGTGGTTATAGTAATAGCTTCTCTTATTAATTTAGTAACGAAGTCGTTACTTTTTTTCTTCGTATACGGGTAGCTATAGACTAAGCGGTCTTTTTTTTAATAATAATATTAAGGTATTATTGCTAATTTTATACTTTTGGTGCCCGTTTAATTCCGGCACCTCCCCCTCTCTTTTCTTAGTAATTTAATGGACCTCCCTGGCGTAGTTTCTCTAGTAATTCGGTAGTTATAGTATTACAACTTCTGTAACCGAATTGCTTTAATAATAGTTTTTATTAATACCCTATAGTTTATCGACGGCCTTGTTATTTCTTAATAGCTCTTTGCAATTCGTATTAATTCCCCTACTAGTACTTTGTAGTTCGTTAACGGCCCTTTTGTACTAGCTAGCCAGAGAGCCCCCGTTTTGTACCCTTTTCTTTTTTTTGCTATTTATCTATGGAATTAGCTTTTTTAATAGCTTTAGTACTTTTGAGTGCCTCTCTTTCAAGTGCTACCCTTTCGAGTGCCCTCTCTCTCTTTTTCTTTTAGTTAACTAGTTTCCTATGCCTTGCCGGTATGCCTTTGCTCCCTTAGTATTAGCCGGCCTTCCCTAGTTATTATTTGGTTTCCCGGACCTTATTGGATATTGACGATTTTTCCTAGCGAATGTTATAATATCCCGAAGTAACCCGGATAGATAGATTTATCGGAGGAGACGAATAGAATTTTAGAGGAGACTTAGGTATTGTCGGAGGAGACCTGGAACCTGTCGGAGGAGACTTGGACGTTTAGGATTATCGAGGACGATGGGTTCTTTTTTGTATAAGCCGGCATTTAATACCGGAATCCCTGGATTCCTAGTATCGTTAGCTATACCCTATATTATAATTTAGATTAGTTAGGGTAGCCTAGATTAGCTGGGCTACTATAGAGGCACGGCTTTTATACTTAGACCTAGCTAGAGTTCGGGCTACCCTATAGCTTGTGCGCTGGCTCCCTACATAGTATATCCTCTATATGCAGACGGCTGGCTGGAAGCCAGTCCTTTCTTTTTATAACAACTTTACTACCCTTTTATTTACATGCAATATGGCCTCACCCCAGTAATCCCTAGTATTGCGTGTAAATCCTTCCTTTCCTGTATTATAAACCTTAGAAATTTCGAATAATTCCTCTACTTCCTACGTTTAAATTCTAATGCTAACGATATCATTATAAATTAGGCGGTTAAAAGCTATAAAAACGATATAAAAAACGGGGAGGCTAGAAAGACCGAAAGCGTTTTTAACGGAAATATTAATAATAATTATTTAATTATTAAAGGTTTTAAACCCTTGCAAAATATTTAAATAGAATTTATAATTAATTAAATCGGCCGCTATAAGGGTACCGATCGTTATAATCGCTAGGAAGTTATCGGTTATTAAGGGAGTATTATTAAATATTAATTACTAAATTAATACGCCGGGCAAATATAAAAGAGAAAGAGAGAGTACGAATTATTTAATAGCGAATTTAATTTAATAATTACTTAATTCGATAGTTAGGATTATAACGAAAATCTTAATTATATAAGGACGAATTTTAATTAATTAATTAACGCAATTCGAATATAATTAATTTTCCTTTACTAAATAATAAATACGTATAATATAATAATTAAATATAACAAATTATTACGGGGCGAAGGGGTACCGTTAAGGGTAGGGTAAAATATACGTTATTATACGAAAGAGGAGAAAAGGAAGTGTACGTAGAAGACTAACTATATAGGCGAGAGCCTAAATAGGCTAATCCGTACGCGCGCACGTAAGACTATACGTAACGAAGCATATAATTAATACGAATATATAGCTCTAGGCTATGGCACGAAGCATTGGCATGGTATATGTGCGGTTAGTGTAGTGCAACTATATTACAGGCTAGCCTTGTGATATAGGGGAAACGAAGGGAAAAGAAACGGAAAATGGAGGGAAATAATATAAGGAATAGGAAGAGGAATGGGAATTAGGAATAGGATTAGAAATTAGGATTAGAAATTAGGAATAGAAATTAGGACTAGAAATTAGGAATAAAAATAAGAGTAAGAACGGGAATAGGAATTAGGAATAAGAATTAGGAAGGGAAAAGGGAAGGAGAAGGGGAAGGGGAAGGGGAAAGGGAAAGAGGAAGGGGAAAGGGGAAAGGGAAGGGGGAAGGAGGATAAATTTATTTTAAATTAACTTTTAACGGATAATTAGCCCTTAATAACCTAATATATTTAATAGCCTCGTTTAAATTAATAAATTGAATTTTAGCGTATAATAATATAGTTAATATTATTTAAAATACAATAATATAGTTAATACTATCTAAAGCCTTAGTATATTCCTTAATAGAGCCTATAATATCCTCGCCAACGGGAAACCTAGCTTAATTTAACCTTCAAAGGGTAACCAGCCCCTAATAACCTTTAAAGTATTTAATAATTTTATTAGAAGGTATAGTACTTTATTTAATAATTGTACGAAACGTTAATATAATATTCTATTTAATAATCGTACGAAATTCTAATATATTTAATAGTTTCGTTTAAGATAGTTAATACTATTTAAAGTTTTAGTATACTCCTTAATAGTTTCGTTCGAAATAATAATTATTTTTAATATTAATTGAGTGGGAGATTATTATTATGAGAATGTCTATTTGTACGGACCTAAAAGTCTATTTGTACGGACTCCCAAAATAATACTTCAGAGATTTCTTAGTAAAAGGGTAGGAGTATAAGTATAGGAGTAAGCTTGCAATTTTTAGTTTTTTTTTCTACTTTTTATACTACTCTTATCGTGTTAAGAAGTGCTTTATAAGTCTAAAAAAGAAGAAGAGGACTTTAGAAGTTGAAAAGGATAAAGATAATATTAACGATAAAGTGAATCGTACGCTTTGAAAGTGCTTACGTTCTTATGTAGGGCGTATTAAATCTATTAAAAATCTAGGAGTAAAGTAGTATTGTTTTTATCCTTATACGAACTCGTCTCGTGAACTTATTCTTAATATTAAAATTTTCCAGTCCGTACAAATAGACTTTTAGGTCCGTACAAATAGACATTCTCATTATTATTGGTATTTATCGAAATCGATATATATAATTACTTTTTTAATATTATTAATTAATATTAGTTTTAACGGTTATAAACTGTTTGTAGAGCGCTTAATTATTTAATTCTAAGAATAATTAAGGCGGTTCTCGGTTTAAATATCTTTTTAGAATTAATAGTAGTAGTCCGCCGCTAAATCTGGGAGAGAAGGGGAAGTTTGGGAAAGAAGGGGAAATTATACCCTTTTGTTAGAATTAGTGTTAAATAGCCTTTTAATAAAGAGATAACGTATAATAATATTAATTTTAATACTTGGGATAGCCCTTTTATACCTTAGTAAAAGTTTGTTTAATATTTATTAATATAGAATAAAAGTAAATAAATAATCCTTCCGAACGTTAATAATAAAATTATAAATTAATTTTACTAAAATTATATATAGAAAGTATAATTACGTCGGCGTTAAATTTATTAATAAATTCCTAACGTTCATTAAGTACGGTTCTTAATATATTTATTATTATTGTATTTAAATATAGTTTAATTATTAATGTTGTCACGGCTTGGTGCCATGCCTTCTGATTGGCTGCATCGAGGCTGCATCCACTGGTGTTGTCCTATTGGCTGCATCCATTCCTGGATCCACTTCCCGCCTTTAAGACCCACTTCATTCCTGTATTTAACCGTGCCAGCCAGAGCCAGCACTCAACCTTCCCTTTTACTCCTTATAGTTAATTATTTATTACATTCGTTAGATTATTCGTATGTACTGCCCTCGAAATCTACGTACCGTAACACTTAATTAACTATCCCTTCTCTAATTGGCTCAGTACGCGTAAGCTATTAACCAATTAGTAATTGTAATCTCTCTCTCTCTCACCGACCAACGGAACCCGATTTCTATACGCAATTGAGCGGGGCGCCTACTACCTAATTAAGGTTTAGCCCTAATACAACGCGCGTAGGGTAGCTACGTAATTATACGTCATTGGAGTACTAGCGGGTTTACAATTAAAAGTAGAGGATTACACGCGACCCTAGGGTTCGCTGCGCCAGCGGAGTAATTTAGAACCCGGAATTTCTTTTTCCCTATCAAATTATATTATCGGTACCCTTCAATTAGTACCTTATCTTATTAAATTCCATTTACCATCGAATTCAATATTCACTTCTTTTATTTACTACCTTTAAACGACAGTTCAACCTGCCGCCTTTAAAAAGGTGCCCATTCTTTCTTTTCTTCTCCTCGATAACCGCCTCCTCTCTAATTAGACCTCGCGTAACCATTCTATAACATTTTGTAAATTAATTCACTATAGTAGAATAAATCTCCCCCGAATAAATACTATAGAATTACGAATCCGCAATTCAAAACCTACGCAACGACATTAACCTTCTAAATAAAAAATTTTCTCTTTTAATTAAGACCGTAGGCAAAGGTCCCTCCCCTAAAATAAAGTTGCCCGACACCAATAAATTCACCGGAATTAACTTTTCTTTTAAAATTTAGCTTCCTATAATAACCGCTAAATTTCGAATCGATAGTAAGGCTATTAGTAATATAGAAGCCCAATTCTTTTACGTCTATTCCCGTTTCGATAGCAAAATTTAAGCCTTAATAATACTATAATTTATTTAATCTTCCGAAAGTAGTATCTTTAACCCGTAAGCCCTTTTAGACCAACTTGCCCGCATTTACGATAATCCTAATAAAGTCCAGCAAGTTAAAATTACTCTCCACGCCTTGCAATAAAGTAACGATACCTTTAGTATCTTTATTGCCAAATTCGAACGCCTTCTTTATAAAATTTAAGCTAATACCTAGTCCGAACCCGCTAAAATCTCTCTCCTCCGTCAAATTCTCAACAAGGAAACTCGCAAGCGCACGCTATAAATACGCCCCCAACTAACTACTTACGTAAATTACGTTAAATAATTAAAAGAGGCCCTTAATTCGATTCACTTCTCCGGCAAAAGTTATTCAAGCCACAAGGATAAAAATACTATAGAGATTAATACTATTTACGCCCAATTGAACGCTATCGGTTCGATTAACCTTAGTAGCAACTATACTCTTTAATTCGCTAGCGATAATAATAAGGCTCTACCTCCCACTTCCAAAACTACGGCACCGGTTACTTTAGCCTCAACTTCTTCTTTACGTACTCGCTTTTATACTATTACAACTCTTCACAATAACGATAGTAATAACGATATTAACGCCGACGATACAACTACGGATTCGGATAAGGACTTTACGCACACTCTTAAACGCCGCTACTACAGTTATTAAATTACCGAAGACATAGGACTAGGATAAGGCTCTTTAAAGCTCTATAATTGAGGACCTTAATAGTTTTCATATAGATATATACAATAATAGAGGATTTAGTATTTTCGACTCTGGGTCTGAGTCTTCTTTCCGCGGGGGGGGTAATGTTACGGCTTGGTGCCATACCTTCTGATTGGCTGCATCGAGGCTGCATCCACTAGTGTTGTCCTATTGGCTGCATCCATTCCTGGATCCACTTCCCGCCTTTGAGACCCACTTCATTCCTGTATTTAACCGTGCCAGCCAGAGCCAGCACTCAACCTTCCCTTTTACTCCTCATAGTTAATTATTTATTACATTCGTTAGATTATTCGTGTGCACTGCCCTCGAGATCTACGTGCCGTGACAAATGTAAAAATTGCTAAGTTAGGTAAATTAATTACTTTTATCGTTAATTAATAGTTAAATAGCTATAATAACGTAGGATTTAATAGCCTTTTTAATTAAGGGCTAGACGGCTATATTGGTTAAAATATTAGGTGGCTATATTGTTAATAGTTTATTCGGTTTAAAAATTAATAGTTTATTCGGCTTAAGAATTAATAGTTAAACGGTTATATTTTGGGTTTTAATGCCCGCCCTTCTTATAATACTTATTATTATAGTATTTAAATATAGTTTGACCGTTAGCGTAAAGGTTATAAAGTCGGGTAAATTAATTATTTTTATTATATTAAGTAGCTTTATTATTAGATTACTTTTAATTAGGAGATCCTATATTGATATACCTTTTAATTTAGTTAAATTGTAACCCTAAATAAGTCTAATCTTTTCGGTAATTATATTAATTCTTATAATAAGCTTACCGAGGTATTAATATTAGTAATTATATAATTTTATAGTCTTATTAATAAACTAGCGTTAGTTAGGTTATTTATAAGTATTAAGGATAGTAAAATTATTTATTAAGCCCGTAAGGAATTTACGGTAGTTTATTATTAGAATTTTAGTAGTATTATTAATAGTATAGTTAATATTATTATTAACGGTATTATTAGGAGTGCTGGTTTTATTATTAAGCTAGTTGGGGTTGGCCGGATAGTATTTTAATAGTATTCTTAGTACTTTTTAAATTAGATTTAAAAAACGAAGTTGGAAGTTATTAGAAGGTTTAAATTTAAATTTTTATCTAAATAAATAAAAATATTCATTTAAAATTGGTAAAAAATTCGTCGGATCGTTCAAAGAAATTTATAAAATCGTTAGAAGAAATTTATTATATTATTGAAAGAAGTTTATAAAATTATTGGGAGAAGGCCTATTATTTTGAGGGAAATAGGTTAATAAAAAAAGGAATAATAAATAAGAATTGGAATTAGAACTGGGAATAGGACTAAGGAACGGGAAAAGGACTAGGGAACGGGAATAGGACTAAGGAACGGGAAAGGGACCAAGGAACGGGAAAGGGACTAGGGAACGGGAAAGGGACTAAGGAATAGGAAAGGGAAAGGAAAGGGAATAATAAAAAGGAATAAAAAAGGGAGAGAGAGGGAGTAGGAATAATATGCCTAATACCCGTAAAAGTAAAGCTTAAAAATAAACCTGGTAATAAAGTAATTAAAAAGAGCCTAATTCACTTTATTTAATTACCGGTTATTTAAAATCTCTATTATAAAACTTTTACTAAGTCCTAAACTTTTATTTCGTTAAATCCAACCTTAATTTTAATAAAGATAAATTTGCCTAAATTAAGTTTACCCTTTCGGGAGAAAGCGTAAGCGAAGCTCTTTCTAATCTTCGTTTCGGTAGCCTAATAGTTATAAATAGTAGGGTTAGCGCGGGCGGATTTAATTTATTTAAAAATCTTTAGAATACGACTATTAGAAATAGAAATAAATTAGTTTTAAGCTATCTTCTATTAAATAATAATAAGAATACAATAATTTAAAAAGAAGTAGTAATAGGGGGTTTAGAATTATAAAGTAAATAAGCGTATAAAAGAGGTTGAAAGAAGGGAAATTATAAGAAGGTAAGAATTATAATTAAAGACGAAGGTTTTTATAAGATTCTAAAAGGCTAATGCCTATAGGAAAGGCGCGTCGCAAATTATACTTAAATAAGCGAAGCTCCTATTTTAATAAGGCGTACGGATATTCTATTTATTAAAAGACCGCTATAATATCTTTTTTTATAGTAGTTTTAATAGCCTTCTTATACGTATCCGCTTTAAATATTTATTTAACTAACCAATAAGATTCGATAAGGTATATAAATTAATTAGGGGTGGTTAATACGGTATAATTGGCTAGGCTCTAAATTCAAGTTTGGAAATTAAATTTTAAAATCGATTTTTAATTTCTCGACTTTTTATTAATTTTTAATTTAGTCGTTTTGAGAACTTTAACCTCCCCCGTACCCTAAATTTAGTATAATAACTTTAATATTACTAAATTAATTGTAATTCTATTAGTTGAAAATTGGTAAAAACCTCCTTATATTATTCTATAGGAATTTTAATAATAATTAATAATAAATATAAAATATATTTGGTAATAAGTGGTACTAAACTTTTCTTCTAACGAATTAATTATATACTTCTAATTAGTATATTATATATTATATTTATTCAATATAATTTCAATACAACTATAATACTAATACTAATACCGCCGCCGATTCCCTTCGAATATATTCTTTATAGTTTTATTTATTCGTATTTTATTTACTAATTATAGCCCTAAATCCTAATAATCCGACCGTCCCTTAATAGGGTTTATTATTATTACTATAATTAATAGGGAGGCGCGTATATTACTGTATATTAAATTGAGGGCGCTTTCGGTTAAGAGACTCCTCCTTTTAAATTTTAAACTAATTATATAACCCTTCTTCTTACGCTACTAAACTGGTATAATATTTAATATACGTCTCGTATATAGTTTCGGTTATTAATATGAACTTTTTGGCCTTAATAGGCGTATCCTATATCTAAATAAAATATATTATTAAAGTAATCGTATTATTATTATAAAATTAGCGGGTATAAATCTCTATAGCTGTTTAAATATATTTTTCGTTTATTTAAAGCAAGACCGACTACTTAAAGAACCCCAAGCCCAACTCCGAACCTAACCCCAAGCCTAACCTTGAGCCCGACCCCGAACCTAACCTTAAATTAGAGTTAGAATTAAAATTAGAATTAGAGCCCGACTTCGATTTTATAATATTACTAATTTAAAATAAGAATGCTACCTTCGTATCGGCAGTTTATTTTTAAGTACTAGCGGATTTATATTAGGTATCGACGGATTTTTTTTAAATATTAATATTCATTATTATACTATCCGCTATTCGATTTATAATTAAAGTAATTTACCCGCGGGGTATTTTCTTAAGCTCTTCGTTACCCCTCTTTAATTTAATAAGTATTTTAATATTAGTATTTACTATATTAATGCTAATAATAAAAATAACCGAACCCTAGATCTTCTCGTATAATTTATAGTATAGTATAGTCTTACCCTTAAATTATTAAAAGTATATATTATATTATATATTATAATTAATTATTATTATTTATAATAATAGAATTAGGGATACTAATTTTAATTAAATTTTTCTAGTTCTCTATTTTATAAATAAAGCGTTCTTAATTAAATATAAGACTTATATTAATCTATTCGCCTAGCTATTACTAAGTTCTAAATTTCCGTTTAATATTTTTAAATACCTTCTTCGTTTTCTTATAATTGAATAGTTCGGCCTTATTTAGTTCTTCGATACCAAACTCCTCGACGAGCGATTTATAAATATATACTTAAACTTTATAAATAAACGATTTATTATTATAAAAATTTAATCCTTTAATTTTAAAAAACTTTTTAAAATTAAATTCTTTAAATTTATTAAATTTATTAATACGCTTTTTATAGTTATCCTTATTTTTAAGAATTTTAGCTTCTTTATAAACTTCGATTACTTTGGTAATAATTTTAGTATTTTCTTCGGCAATTACCTTAGGATTATTCCGCTTCTCTTATACTTCCCTATTATTATTATCTTTATTATCCTCGTTATTTTCATTATCTTTATTATCTTTATTATCTTCGTTATCCTTAAAGTACCCGGATAATTTATTATTCTCTTAATTATTATCCTACTCTTCGCTATCCTCTTCGTCGTCGGTAAACCCGAAATTTAAAATCTTATTATTAATTAAGTAATTAAGTAACGCCCGGGAAGTATTAGAGCGATAGGGTTTACTATTTAGTAGAGGAATTGGCGGGGTAATAGTAATTTATATATTAAAAATTTTTTTAATTTAGGAGGTAACGAATTTAGTAAATTTAATAAATTTAATAGATTTAAATTCTTTTTCTAATTAGAGCTTCGATTTAAAAATAATAAAGGGACTACTATTAACCCTCTTAGTAGATTTAATAGAGCTAAATAACGATGCCTTTTTACGTTTAGGCGGTGTAATAAGAGAATCGATTTAAAATAGATAGATTAACGAATTAATTAATTAATATACTCGATAAATAATTATAATAATTAAAGAATAAAGAGGGGAAATAAAACTAGTAATATGCTTGTAGGCTTCCTTTTATATTTATATACTTTATTTACCATTTATTATTAATTTTATTATTATTAATAACCAAATTTGAAGTATAGCGGCAACTATCTTGGATATTGAAACTATAATACTATGTGTAGTATATAGAAGTAAATAAAATCTTGGTCAAAATAAACGGATTTGTAGTATAGCGGCTGTACGAGGGGGGTGTAGAAGGATATACGACGGATTTTAGAACGAAGTCCGTGCGCGGCGTATAAGGATATACGATAGGTCCTTCTATAATAAAAAAGTACGGGAACAAACACAGTCTAAGGTACAGGTACTTGTACGTGTAGGAAAGGAATCGTAGGGTGCGGGCAGGTTGGTTTTTCCGAGCAGAGTTGGTTATTCTTGAGTAAGAGGAGGGGGGTGAGAGGTGAAGGAGAGGGCGGAGTGAGGAAGGGGCTAAGGGGGGTGATGTAAGTGAAGGGGAGGGGAGAGGAAGAGGAACAGTGGCTCGGGATATTGGACCTGGACTGGAGGCATTGCTTCACTATTGGAAATTCCGTTATGTGGTTGGTTATTGTCAATTGAAGGCATTTTGTCTTGACATTATTGCTTCTTCTTGAGCTCCTACATTTGAGTGTTGGTTTGGTTCAGGTTGTTAGCTTGGTACCTAGTTCTGGGACTCTGGACGAGATTTCTCCTGCATGTGGCCCGCCCCGAGCCTCACGACGAGGCAATTGAACTGCCAGCCTACCTTAGATAGGTACAAAGTGGAAATGCATCAATAAGTCTCAATTTGAGATGTTCAATATCAGTATTGGCGTGCTCAAAATGAGGCCTATCTTTAATCGTGGAAAAGAAATGCATGTATTGGTGTAGATGGTAGAAGTATGAAAATGCGTAGAGTCGTTGACCCAAGGTTTCGAGCTAACCGCAAAAAAAAAAAAAAAAAAAAAAAAAAACCATAAAAAAGAGAACATTGTTGGACTATAGTGTGCTAACCTAGAGTTGCCTATGGGCTCGCGAGACCAAGGTATCCAAGTTGGAGGTTGCCTCGATGATGACTTGGATGGTTTGCGCTTCCAGTCACTCTCGGCAACCCGACTCCGGATTCTGGATCTCGCAATGAGTCCATACAGTAGACTACTCTCTCAAGCATACCTTATGATGTATGTATGCCTGTCCCTTCCTCAGTCCCAGGCGGTAAATAAGCCAGAATCCCCCATTGCGCCGCCCACGGCATGTCTTGTTCCGGCGGCGTACCACTACCCCAGTCGATGGCACTTTCGTGCCGATCTGACCAACAGTCTTCCAATTCATTGTTAATAAAATCACTGCATGAGTCCCTGTACTCTCGACCTCTTTCATCCTTGATGGTCTTCAGCGAGCCCTCCGGGTAAACGTAATCCTCCACAGAAACGTATTGCTGGTCAACCGAGCTGTACGAATGGGTGAAGACCTCTACGGGCACGTAGCGGCCGCCGTTTCCATCGTGAAAGACCCTTTGGGAATATAGTTTGCGTGTTCGTGCGCCGCTGCGAGTCCACCAAACATCGTCAGGGACGATAGGGGTTGTGGTGATGGTACTAGCGGTGCCCGCTTTGGGCTTGGGAATCAGCCGGTAGTCGATGAACCAGAGAACGCAGTCTTCTTCGTTGAATCCATTCTCGTCGTCTTCGTGGAGGGCCCCAAGGGCTAATGTGACGTCCAGCAGGAAGCTGGCCCGATCCCAGGCCGGGTTGAACTCGATTGCAAAGTCAGTGAACCCGAGAAACCCATTGGCTTGAGCGCACAAGGGGAATCTGTGGACAAGTTCACTGCAGAGTTCCTTGTGCAGACGCCATTCAGACGTCATGAACCTGGTAGACAGTCTGAAGATGAAGAGATCTTGGTGGGGGAGGACGGTGAAGTAGTGCTTGCCAAGGATGGTAGTAGCTGAGACATCGTTGCGGTTGTCCTCCTTTGGGTTCGTGGCGGGACCGGTGGTGGTAGTGGTGGTGCTGCTGGTGCTGCTGCTAGATGATAATGATGATGACGGCAACGAGCTAGGCGTGTAAAAGGTCGACGCCATCTTGGCAATTCCTTCCCTACTCAAACCCTCGTATGGATACCCTTCCCCAAAAACGGGACTGTAACCCCAATCCTTGTGCTCAATCTCCCCTTGAAACTGCTTATGCTTCATCCTCAACTTGTCCCACTTGTCACTCTCGAATGCTCGCATCATCACTTCACGAGAGTGCTCGCAAGCGGTCCAAAGTCCTCCATCGACCATGTATACCGACGGGTTACCGCCAGCGACGCCGGAGGCGGATAGCGTTGTTGCGGGAACACGGGCAGATAGAAGACCATATTCGGCGGTTCTGTAACGTTCGGAGCGTATTGACGAGACCCAAATATCGCCTTCTTTCAGAGCCAGACGGCAATCTTGTTTGTCCTTCTCTTGTTGCTTCTCGTAGAACCGATATTTGTTGTCCCGCATCTGATCGTGGTCGACATATTGCTCCTCGTCGAGCGGAACGTAGTCGACATCAAAGACGTGGGCGCTGGGTCGGTCGAGTGGGCGAACGGCGAGTTCCCAGATTCTGTTCCTCATCTCCCATGGGAGGAAGGGAAAGAGGTGAAACTCGGTCAAGGTGGTCATGTTTGTCGCGGTTCGTATCGATCGGGGATGGTACCGGCGAGAGTTGAGAAGGTTCGAGTTAGCAAAATGGAGCTGGGGAAACGAGTTTGAAATGGCCAGGGCAGTGGACAGTTTCGAGTCCTTACCTGACAACCTTTGCCCTTTATATAAGGTGGATGGCAGGAACTGGATGGGAGGCAGTGTTCCAGACAAATTGAATGTCCGATGCATGTTGAATGCCGCCGAGTGAGTCAAGTGGCAAGTGGAAGATGACTGGCAAGGAACTGCGGACTGCGAAATCTGCAGCGCTCGACAGAAACCGGACATGAATGCTGCAGGACGGACTGCAGTTGTATCCGGAAAGAAATGAACTGAATGATTCCCGCCTTCCCGTTCGGCTGATCGAAATATTACACCATATACCCGCCTGGCAAGCAACCTGTAAATGACCGTACTTACACATACGGAACGCGGTTTTCGGTTCTTCCGGCCAGCACTTGCCGACGCGAGCCGGACGTCGGACAATCATGTAACTGAAGTTTCCTCTTGCCCTTGATATTTCCACAACGAACTTCCATTTCCCCGCCGTTCTCTCCATGCATCAAGCGGTCGATACTGTCGGACTGGCACTTTCAGGCTGGCCATTCCTTTATTTCCTGCCCTTCGAGCATCTGAGCCCGGCCCCCAGGGCAATTGTCCTCCATCTTTGCAACCAAACTCCTTCTCATCCTGACCTCCTCGTCCCTCCTCGTCACCGGCGACGACGCCAAACGTTGTTTCTCTCGACTCAAATACTCGTCGATTTGCACTCGTGCACAGTCCATGTCTTCCAGCTATTTAATCCCTCCATTCCCCCGTCTTGCTTTTCTTTTTTTCTTCGCTTGTTCTCAGACATCATTCTATCTTCCCACTCACCTTTTCTAACTCATTCACCCTTCTCTCTGTTTTCCACCGAGACGTCTGCCATGCCTTCGACTCTGGATCCTCACATCTTCAACACATTTCGCAATATTTTCTTCGGCGCCCATCGATCTGACTCGAACCAAGTCCAACGCTGTCTTTCTCGCTCCCACTTCGCCGGTTCCTCCGATCCGTGTCCGAGTCCCGCCCGGCCGCATTCGAGGTCCGAATTGGTTGTCGAGTCCGCTTCAGCCATTTCTCTGTCAACATATCGACTCGAGGTTGATGACGCTGCCATAGCTGTGAGTTCCTCTTTTCACGTTGACGCCTGATTGGGGAATCCCGTCTCTTCGAGGCACCGAGAGACACTCTTTTGTCTCTACAGAGCTTCTTGACGCACTTTCACAGGCATCGAATTTCCTCGAGCCCGCCGTGGGTGCCGAATTGCTCTTTTGAGCTTCAGCCGTCTGCCAGACAACGCGTCGAGTCGAGACCACGCCGGTCACTGCGCTACATTCGATCGATGGGAGGTTTTGCGCCCTTGACAGTGTCGCTCTCCTTGAGCTTGACATGTCCTGCACTCCTCTGGCTGGCCCCTTGCTTCACAGCTTGGGTGCCTCAAGATGTCTGGTTCTACCTGACCTTGAGATGACTCGAATGCTTCGCCTGCCGGCTAAAGTGACCTCGAGATTTTCTTGGGAAAGTCGTTCGACGGCCATCGGATTCCAAGGTATATTCGCATCCCTATTTCATTTCGTCAACTAACTTCCACTTTTGACACTGCAGGCTCGATTGAAACGACGGCGACAGTGACGGCACACTTCGCTCGCTTCCTCCCACCGTGTCCGAGCCCTGCCCGACCGCATTCGAGCTGACTGACGCATCTGAGCTCAAAATGCCGTCTCGCGTTGACCTTGCGAGGTACGCTGGATTGCTTGACGGCGATCTGGTTGTTCAGGCGCTGTCTCGAGCTGCCGGAGTTTGTCACATCTCCTCTCCATGGATCCTGAACGGCTTGTTTTAGTAAGGTTCATTGGTCGGTATGTTGGCTAACTCGCGAGGAGTTAGGAGTTGACGGCTTTCAACTTCCCGTAGTTGAAAGTGAAAATCCCACGCACGTCAACCCTGGGTCCGTGTTTCTCGAAACTCGSGAGGAGTTGACGGCTTTCAACTTCCCGTAGTTGAAAGTGGTAAATCCCCCTACACGTCAACCGGTGGGTCCGTGTTTCTCGAAACTCGGGAGGAGTTGACGGCTTTCAACTTCCCGTAGTTGAAAGTGGTAAATCCCCCTACACTTTTCCGTCTCTAGGGACGGAACTTGGGGGTGGCGAAGTCGGCCTCTGCAACCTCCACGTGGTGCCGCCTGGGAACCTGGCCTTCAACGTGGTCAGAGCCAGTGCAGAGACGCAGCTGACTGAATTTGTCACATTTCCCTCCATGTATCCTGAACGGCCTGTCTTAGTAAGGTTCATTGGTCGGTATGTTGACGAACTCGCAAAGGTTGGCGACCGCTTGTTTCTCCAAACTCGCGAGGTGTTGACGGCTTTCAACCTCAAGTTGAAAGAAAATCCCCCGTCAATCTAAGGGTTGTGGCTGAGTTTGTCACCCTCCATGTATCCTGAACGGCCTGTCTTAGTAGGGTTCATTGGTCGGTATGTTGACGAACTCGCGGCTGACTGAATTTGCTACATCTCCCTTCCATCGAGCCTGAACGGCTTGTCTCAAGCTTAGTAAGGATCTGGTCGGGATCGATGTTGACGAATTCGCAAAGGTTGGCAAAGCTGACTGGGTTTGCTACATCTCCCTTCCATCGAGCCTGAACGGCTTGTCTCAAGCTTAGTAAGGTTCTGGTCGGGATCGATGTTGACGAATTCGCAAAGGTTGGCAAAGCTGACTGGGTTTGCTATATCTCCCTTCCATCGAGCCTGAACGGCTTGTCTCAAGCTTAGTAAGGTTCTGGTCGGGATCGATGTTGGCGAACTCGGGAAGGTCGGCAGCCGCTTGTTTCCCCAAACTTGCGGAGGAGTTGACGGCTTTCGACGTTAGTCGAAAGTGGTAATCCCCCTTCATGTCAACCAATGGGTCCATTTTCCGTATCGAGGGACGGAATTTGGGGGCGGCGAAGTCGGCCTCTGCAACCTCCACGTGGTGCCGCCTGGGAACCTGGCCTTTAACGTGGTCAGAGCCAGTGCAGAGACGCCATGAAAGCACAAAACAACGTCATGCCACACCTAAAAGTAAGTGAACCTGGCCCTCATCTGAACGTTCACAAGCTGGTTGCTGATTTTTGCAGCAGTTGACAGATGACGATCACCTCATCGAGCGGCATAAAAAGGAGCTGGACTTCCCAGCCAGCCCTCCCCCTTGGTTTGAAAATGGCTCCCAACCGCCTTGCAACGTCGTCGCCACTCGCCAAGCCCAGCACCAACCGGTGCAACCGCCCTCCTTTGTCCCCGACCCCTTCGCCGCCGGCGCCATCGCTGGCATGGCCTCCATGTCGGCTCCCCTCGCCCCCCCCGGCTCACCCTCCTTTTCTGCCCCTGGTTTGCCATGCCCCCGCTTCTTTTCGGCATCTCGCATGACGCCGGCTATGCGCCATTCCTCGACGAGCTCTCTTCCAAGATGAGGCCAAGAAGCGCCGCGTTACCGTCGTCGAAGGTGTTTCGACTGTTTGCGAACTGGTTTCCACTGGCGTCAACATTTTGAACTTCAACGACGAGATATTCCGATCGGAGAAGCTGGTTGACAAGATAGCTCTTGGGGCTACGCCCGCCGCTGCCGCCGGCCCCGGCTCCGGTCAGGTAAGTGAACCCGGTCCTCATCTGAACGTTCACAAGCCGGATGCTGATTTTTGCAACAGTTGACAGATAACGGCCACCTCAACGAGCGGCATAAAAAGGAGCTGGACTCCCCAACCGATCAACACACGTGAATCAAACGAAATGGCACCTCGCCGTCACCACGTTTCCCAGCCTCGTCTGGTATCCTCCATTTTTCATTTCGTTTTTCGTTGAAATTCTTTCTTTATCCCACCGTCTTTTGCATCCCATCTACCACGTTGAAAATGGCCCCGGCTCCACGCAAGAACACCAAAACCGCCACCAAGGGCCCTGGCCCGACCAAGGGCGTTGCACGACAACAAACGCAAGCGCCTCAACGCCTTGGAGGACGAGGCGATCGTCAAGCACCAAGAAAAAATGAAGGTAAGTTTATTTTAACTTCAATGCTGATACTCTAAGCTTTAGAAACACTTACTGATTGAATGGATTAGGAGTTGAAGAGAGAATGGGAGGCGGCACCTAGCAAAGCCGAAGTCGAGTCGATGCTGGAGGACAGCACCGAAGAGGTAAGTACATCTATTGTAATCAAATTGTCCACAAACTCATCCAGAACCTAACATAAACTGAGGCCGATCCCGCCACCGACACCGAGGCCACTCCCGCTGCCGCCTCATCTCTTTGGAGACGTCAAAGGACTGGACCCAACGCTTGCATGTGACATTTGCGAGACATAAAGGTCGCAAGGTAGGTTTGTTTTCATCCCAACCAGCCACAAAACAAGCACCAAACCTTCATCTCGTTGTCCAGTCGTCCGACGTTTTTTCGTTTTCGTCCAACATCTCGTCCAACAAACAATCATCCGATCCAAACAATGGCGCCCACCAAACCCAACCACGATCTTTACCCGGCAACACAATCCGGCGGCCCCATTGCCGTCACTTCGGTATGTGATATTCCTATTTTACTCGTTATTAATTCTCTACGTTTGGAAGCTCTTTGTCACTACGTTTGCATACTTCACGTTGGCAGTCATTACAATCCATCAAGTGTTGGATGTCGATTATGAATGGTCCTCCCGCATAGTTGCTGGACCTTTAATCGCGTGTCTTACTACTACCTATTCTCATTTCAATCAACTCAACCGGCTTCCTGGAGTCTCTGAGCTCAACCTCCGAGCTATCCTCCTCGACGCCCATGCCCTCTTACCCGATCATGGCCTCCTCCTCACTCATCGAACTCGGGCCTCCCATTCGCCGGAACCCGCGCGGCAAACGCAGCCCCAGCAAAGAACTCTCATCCTAGGCACAACTTGTTGAGCAAGATGGTTATCTTGGCATTTTCGATCCACACATGGACATACATCGAGGGTGTCCTAACCTCTCTTGTTCCGTTCTTCTTGCTCCTTCAATTAACAAGTTCACCACCACTCTCATGCCCTCGTGTTTGCATCCACTCCGTTCACTTCGACACAACTGGCAACCAAAGCCGCCGCCCCCTTCGCGCCCTCCTCTCCTCCAAATGCCGGCACAGCCACACCATCGGCTGGTCTAGGACCTGACCCGCCCTTCAGCGCTTGCGCTCTCACAGTCCCTTTACGTCTCCTCCTGGGTCTCTTGCCACTCCAACAACTTGGTTCCCTGTCAAAATCGGAGCCTCCTTTCCTCTCCGAAACTCTCTCCTCCCGTGCACCGGGTCAACCAATTTGTCCATCACTGTGTGTGTATCTATGACCGGAAACATATGTTCAAGAGCAGAGTGCCTACGGTCCATTTTCGTCTCACTGCTTTTTGCATTCCTTATCATGTATCCATGTTTTGTCTTGCCGAATATCACTGACACAACCCAGGGCAGAGTGAACAAAGGGGGGGCGAATGGGGGGAAGGGGGGGAAGGGGGGGACGAATAGGGGGGGAAGGAAGTGGACGTCGGCCACGGAGGTACGTATACGCCGTCCGTTCGGCTTTGAAGAGCCCTCACCCACTAGCAGTATGTACCTCTAACTAACTTCAATCTGGCAGAAGAAGCTTATGGTAAATAGCTGTTCACATGTCGACTCGTTGATATGCAGACTAGCTAATATAGGTCACATGGCGCCTAGAAAAACTCCAAGGAGGTATGTACAATATCATGCAAGGACGCTAACATGACCCAGCGAGTGCTTACACACACGTTTGGCTAACACTGATAAAGGAGGTCGCTAAGAAGCTCGACGCCTCCAACAAGAGGATGATAGTAAGTAAATCTCATTCATTAGCATAATGTGCATAAGTCGGTTACTAATGAGTACATTTGCATAGGACAAGGCGGCCAAATACATCCAGAGTCTAACATAGATTCAGAGAATCATAGCCGACGACGTGGCCGAGGCTGCGCTCCGAACGGTAAATTTATACTATCCTCAACATCAATACTCTAATCTTTAGAAACACTTACTAACAATATCGATTAGGAACTGGAGAAGGAGATGGCGAATGCGCCCACCGCGGCCGACCTCCGGGCCCAAGTGGCCGTAAGTACAGTCGTTGTCTCAAATTTGTCGCTCAATACATCCAGAGTCTGACATGGATTCAGAAACTCATTGCCGACGCCGCCCTCGCCGAAGATCAAGAGGAAGGGGTCGTCGAGGACGAGAGCAATGATGAAGGCGAGCACGCCGCCAACCCCGACGCGGCGGACGACGCCGCTGCCCCCGCCGGTGGGGTAAAGAGAGTCAAGGACGACTCTAAGGATTCCGGCTATGGGTATGTTACCTCGCCTTACCCTCCAATCAAGTCTTCTTCTGTCATCAGTTAACTAACCCATTCTCCCCACAGTGATCTACGAGGAGACCGTCAACAAGAGGATGAAAGACAAACATGAAACTCTGAAGGTAAATTTACACCGGCCTTTGATGTCCGATTAGCGACTCCGAGACGAGATGGAAGCCGCTCCCAGAGAGAGATCGGATTATCAGAACATGGCGTGGAGATTCGGGCAATGTTCCATTTTCTAGTTTATACTAGCTTGGTATTCTGAATGCAACCCATTCCAACCCGTCCCGAATGCCGTAATGACACTCTGAAATGCCCAAATAACCCATTGCAAACACATACGCACCACCTGCGTCAGCATATTGACTGTGGCATTAGGCCTTGACCAGCGGATAAACTGCATTCGTGAGATGTCAAGATGTATCCGGAACTTGACTGGAGGTCTCCGGATGTATTGTCTGCACCATGTCACAGTGCTTGTGGGCCTTGAACATCGAATTCTATTGCCTCGGTTGTCTGCAAGTCCTGCTCACGTACCTTATCAACGTTTTCTCGTTCTCCCAGTAAATGCAATGCCGTGTGCGGCCGCCTGGGGTTAAGTCCATTCCTTTACTACAGTAACCTGCCTGACGTCCATGTCCAAATTGCCGTGTCTTTCCATGTTGTTTCCCCTTCACTTCTGTCGATTGGGACTCCATATTCCTTCATTGACCGTAGTCTGTCTGGTTCATCGATCTCGAGGCAGATCCATCCCCCAAAGGGCCAAAAAGAAAACCCCCTTCCCTTATACCCACCACACTCGTGCTACCTTGCCTAGGTCATCTTTCGTTTTCCAGTATTCAGTTTGCTATTGAGAATCTTTATGAGCGCGCCGGCGCCCCAAGTCCCAACCGACAGTAAAAATGAGAGAAAAAGGAGACGGGACATGGAGGTTGAAGGTGTAGGTACTCACATTGATACCTCTAACATCGGTCGGGCCCGTGTCGTTCCAACCGACATCGACATCGATATCGACACCCTCACATGCATCTCTCACATCCATGATCTCCCGACCCAACGGCCAACATGAGCCTGAAAGAGTGGCTCGCATGCCCATTGCGCAGGGCATTCCATCCAAGGACTGGAGAAGACGGAACGTCCCATTTACATATACCTACCGGCTTTCCTCGAATCGAACTGCAAGCATTAAGCAAGCCATCCAAGACACACGAAACCGGGTATCTAAGGTAACTTTGTGCCTCGGCAGGGGTGGTGGCTGGGGTCGAGTCAGGTCAGAGGAACGTCGACGGGAGTGGGCGACTGTGACTGTGGGAGTGTGGGCGAGTGGCTTCTGCTTTGCGTCCAGTCTAGTCCGAGGGCGCCAGGCGAAACGTGAGGCCCTCAAAAGTCAAAACCGCTTGCTGGGCGGGAGTAGTGGGAGGCAGCTGGGAGGCAGCCGCACGACTGGACTGCGCGGTAGGCGACGTGCTTGACTTGAAACACCATCTACCCGTTTTCAATCCCGCAGCCAGTTCTTTACTTACCCGTCATCATAGAGGGCCTTATGTCCGAGGGCATCGTTCCACGCCCTGCCAATGAGGACAATCAAGTCATCGATCTCAAGAAAGAGCACCAGGTGAGCCACTCCAAATCTAGTAGCTAAGTTTGCTAGTGTTAGAAATAGACTACTGACCGCTTCACATCTCATAGCAGCGCCTTGCCCATATCAAACCGGACCCAGAAAACACACGCGGTATCAAACCGGATCCAGAGCATACACGCGGTATCAAAAGAGAACCCATCGAACCGACCCCTTTTCAATTTCCGATCTGCTACCAGTTACGCCGCTTGGAAAACGGAAAGGTTGAGATTGACCTGATGGACGATTGATACCTACCTACCTATCTATGGTAGTAGGTATTCAGACGTTGTCGTATACCCGGATTCCTTCCGGCCCCCGGCCCGTGGCGGCGCCGCTGTATGTGATATTCCTATTTTACTACTTACTGAATTTCTGCGTTTGGAAGCTCTGTGTCACTAGAGGTACGTTTGCATCCTTCACGTTAGCAGTCATCGTAATCGGTTGCTAGGTAATCTGGTAGATTTGTAGCAGTTGACAGATGATGATCACCTCATCGAGCGGCATAAAAAGGAGCTGGAGAAATTTGGCTATCGCCGACAAAGACCCCGGCAGCCCCGGCTTTGACCACAAAGGTAGGTAGTGTTACTAGCTTGCTGTTCGCTCTCTTGTTTGAAAGCCATTGGTCACAATGTTCGCATCCTTCACTTCAGCGGTTATTGCAATCCGTCAAGTGTTGGGTGTACATCATCAACGGCCCGCCCCCCTGCACATTGCAGCAGTGTCCGCTGTTCATTTTCGTCCCACTACCTTCTTTTTGCATTTCCTACCATGTATCTATGGTTTGTCTTGCCGAGTACCACTGAGCCTCATCACCAATCGAAGCCCGGCTAACGGCCAAGCCGCCGCGTTAGATCCCATTCTCGGGACCAATACCTACGCACTATAAGGTTGCCGAACCCCCAAAGAGAGCCCGATACGCTCAAAGCACCGGAAATGATCCCCGAAACCTAGGAATCCGGAGGATACTACTCCGAAGTACACAGAAAGCTTCGGGATGAGGGGTTACGACACGTTCAATCCATCCACCGGGTCAATTCGGACTGTGATCGCCAGGATATGGCCGCAGGGGACGCTCCCTGGAATGGACAAACTGCCGTCGCTTGTGCGGCAGAGCGATCACTGAAAGTTATGGGTTTGGAGAGGCCTTGCTTACAGGATATCTCATACCCGCGCGAGGTAGGATCTATGGGCATGGCTCAGATGAAGGACAAAAATCGCCGAGTACAGGGCGATGACAGGGGACTTTCTTCACGTAAAAAAGCGTAGGCGCATCACAAGGCCAGCGTAGGCAATACTACGGAGGCCTTGCTCACACGATGCCTCATACCCGGCAGAGTCATTGAAGAAGGATGTGGCACGCTACGCTTGGCCAAAGAGTGGGAGCACATTTGGGCGCTTTCCAGGAGAAGTTGAGGATATCTCTTCTGACTCTCTCGAGTTACCAGTGGAGTTTGTTAGGCGCTCCCATGCATGACCTTAATAATACGGACGAGGATGATGATGATGTTGAGGGCGATCTGGATCTAGACCTGCCAGGCAGAGAGGGAATAAGGCAGTGAGGGTGGTTTTATAATCGGTGGAAAGCAATGCTTCAAGGCTTGAAAGGTGAAGTCGAAGCGTGTCGTCTACATGATGGTGAGATTCCGGCTCCTGGGTAACGATGGCCAAACCAGACCGAACGAATGACCAGCGCGAGTGATTGGTCTCGTCGGTTGGGGCGGGACTCAAGTCGTTTCTTCAGTCCATGTCCGTGTCCAGTTGGTTATGGAGTATGTATGAGATGTTGGATATAGCGGTCTGGTGGCGATGGTGAAGCCGCGCTGGTGAACCGCGATCTTTGCTCGTTGTCACTTGTCATTGTCGGTTTCACATGGAGCCCCGTCAGATAGAATGTGTCTCATTGCAGGCCTCGCATCATCTCATTCATCATGTTCATTGTTATTCTTCATCATTTGGCATTGTCCCTTCCAGATGAGGTTTGGTGATGTCGGTGATGAGACCCGGCGCGTGGTGCTATCTCGTGTTATGTAAGGTAGTCGATCATTCATTGACTGACTGGGTGCGTATCCGACCACCCGTGTCGACACTTGATAAGTTTTTCTCTTGGAAGTGAAGTAGGGCGGTTGGCTGGTCTGGGCCGTACGAGTGAGACGGCTGGGGACTACTTGTTCGGAATGCAGCTCACATGCGGCGCATGTCTACCTGCCTCTCGTCTTAATCTCGTCCCTAGTATACGCAATGCTATTTAGATCAATGACGTTCTGCAATAGTGTGGGTGGTCTAGACTTGACTTGACTTGACTCAACTGGTTTGTCGACCGCACCAACGACCTACGTGAACTAACAGGTTCTGATGTCAAAGTTAAAAGACACGGGAAGTGGAAGCTCGGAGCTTTACCACATCTGACATGATGGGTCAGGTCAGCATTATGTTGGGTAATGAGTGTTCTAAGGGAACCTCCCTCTGTGCTAGTTATAATCCCTGACCCTTGCTCGGATTCGTACATATAGTACCTGACTTGATGATCTTCATCCCTTCCAGTGAACCCTTCAAACAGAAAGAAGCAAAGTTGAAGCGGTTACGTACTATGCCCAAGGGAGCTAAGCGAGCGAGTAAAAAGATATCCGATTCGGGCTAGACGTCGGCGTCGAGCAACCGCTCAAGAGCAACTCATGGGAGTCGGAGGACGGGAAGTGAACAAAGCATGAAGAAGGGAGGCGACGCTGCTTCTGCTCTAGTTTCTAGGCTCATATTACTGTTTGAGCGCGCGGTTAAGATAATTGGGTCTCGAAGCATCGAGAACGAGATTGGGATGAGGGGTGGCACGGGTTGATTGATGGTCTAATCGCGGGCGTCACTTCCGTTCCTTTCATGCCATTGCCGCTGGAAGTGCAATGTTCGGTACTCCGTTTGAGACCTATCCCAGCCCGTCCTGAATGCTGCAAGGACACTTCGAAATGCCTGACAAACGATTGCGAACACATTATCAGTAATTGAATCACCATGTTTAGAATGAGATCAGGCCTTGATGAGCGAGTAATATGTTTTTATGAGATGTGAAAAGGCCGATGTAAGAATGTCGGGGTTTCGGTGTGTACCTATTGTGTGGACCCTGCTTTCATATTAATACCTGTAGCCAAAAGAAAACAACAACTCCGCTGTGGAATCACTCGTTCCGCCAAAGCTTATTCAACCATCATAACCTTTCGCTTTTCATCTTACGACGTCCTTCCCTCATTAACCCAATCCCATACCCACTCACTCCCTTCTCTCATCACCACCACTTCCCAATCCTTCTCAACAACACCTTCTCATCGTTCGCTACAGAATCCCAAGGTAAAGTCAGCAAACAACATCCAACAAAACATCAACCTCCGCAACTAGCAACCGACCCAAGCCAAAGCAGTAGCAGCGGGCACCGAGTAAGGGGTGGGTACTTACACAAATCCGGTCCCCTTCCCAACCCAGCATCCATCCCATCCCAAGTCTCCGGCTTCACCACCTTCACCACACCGGCATCAATCCTCCATGCCTCGACTTCGTTCCGAACACCGTAAATCCACACATGCCAGTCGCCGGCGTCCTGGAACCGAAGGCCGGACAGGACGAGGGATCGCTGGCCTAGGGCGTCTTGGACGGGGAGAGAGGTGAGGTAGACGCGGAGGATCATTTGGTTTGGAGGGACGGGGAGGGTCGCGCTGGCGTTTGCGTTTGCGTTCGAGATGGCGTTGGTGCTGGTAATGGCGGCTAGGGCAGTTGCGCTTGGAACAGTGGCTGGGGCTGGGTTGACTGGGTTGACTGGGTTGGTGTTGGCCATGTTTGGAAACAGCGTTGGGTATTGGGCTAGGGCAGCTTCTGGTAGTGTGCCTAAGCCTTGCTGCTGATTGGCGACTACATCATTCAGGAAGTTGGTAAACTCGTTGAAATCTACTTGGGGCGCGTTTTGATTCTGGGTCTGGTTCTGGTTCGGGTTCTCGTTCGGGTTCTGGTTTTGGTTCTGATTTTGGTTCTGATTTTGGTTCTGGTTCCATGTCGCCGTTGGGATGGCACCTGTATCTATAAACCTGGTCGCGTGTGCGCGAACAGAAAGCCCTCCGAGCTGCGCTTCCTAGGCGGGGAGCCGAATCACGGCCGGGTTGCAGCTGTCGTGGACGAAGTTGTCGTGGATGGGGGTGCGGAGGGGGATGAGGAGGGTGGGAGAAGTGGGAAGCGGAAGGGGGGAAAGGTCTATGGAGGGGGCCCCGGTGAGGGAGCTGGACTGGGGGTTTGGGTCACCGACAGCGGCTGGCATCGAGTGGAGGCCGTCGGGAATGGCGGAGGGCGGCTCTGGCGCTATGTCATTGTCCGGGAGGTAGTCGAGATTGGTGGAGACGGGGGGCAATGCCGCCAATAGCGCGAGGCCGTGGGCCGAGGGGAGGCCGTCGAAAACGGGTTCTGGACCTGCGCCATTGGTGGAAGGGAGGTAGTCGAGATTGGTGGAGATGGGGGGCAAGGCGGTGATAGTCTGGGGGCCCAATGCCGCCAATAGCCCTGGGTCGTTGGTCGAGGGGAGGCTGTTGGAAAGGGTGTTTGTCCCTGGGTCATTGGTGGAAGGGAGGTCGACAGAACTGGGGGAGGGGGGCAGGCTGGAGTAGTCTCCTGGTGGTGGGGAGGTTAGAGGTTCCTCTGGTAGCGGCGGGGAGGACATGTTGGAGGTTTGGAATGTTGCTTCAATGAGGTTGTGGTTGTGATCTTGGTGGTGGCTGTGATTGAGAATGGACCTGATGTTCTTGTTGTCGATAATGTTGAACTGATGATGGTGTTGCTGCTGGTCGAGACAGTTGAGATGCTTCTGGATTGCTGTTTTGATAGCTGAATTTCTAAGCTTGGATGAAGTCGTTTGGGGGAGAAAACATCAGAGAAAACGTGATGGGCTTTTCCCTTTCAAGCTGGGTGTGGACATGAGCTGGACTTGGCCGAACACCGCATGAGCATGGCTGGGCATTGTCAGGAGCACCGATGGAAAGCCGGGACACTTTGGCGGGCTGCCAGCCGCTCCTTCCAGTTCCATCCCATCCCATCCCCCAAAGGCTTACCAACCTGCCAATCGCTCAGTAGCCACTTCCGCCTTATAACCATTCATCCGGTACCTCCTTCCAACACCCCCAGCCAACGACCAGTTCGATCCTGGTCGGATAGCGCAGACAGTAGTGCCGTCCCAGCTCTGCATCTCCCACCCCGTCTGACTTCGAGTTCGATTCTCGGTCGGGGCAGATCATGAGGTTCTTTTCAACAAAGACAAAGGCCGACAGCGTGCCATCCATGTCGTACACCGCGGGATTTGTACACTAGCGGGCTACTGGGCCAGTTGAACCGAGCAACCGATTGTGCTATCTGTTGGCTTCTCTTTTTTTTTTGTTTCTTTTTTTCCTATTCTTTTGATGCAAGCTGGGGTTCTGGCATCGGCGTGAGTCGTCGGACTTGATGTTGTTGGTGAAACATACCTATATCAGTTACTTGCAAGAAACATGCTGGTATTGATGGAGATCTGAGTGGAAAGAGGGCCATAAACACATGACATTGGCCGTGGCAGACTCGGCAGTGGTAATCGGTCAAACTTCGAACGTCGGATAGAACAAGCGCTACAATGATGATCAACACAAGCCGCAATCATCAAAAAGCTAGCCCGAGAAAAGGGAGGCACCAGTTGATCACGATAGAGCATACAGCCACGGCCTGACCGAGCAAACCCGTTCTTTGTCAATCGTCGTGGTCGTGGATCACGACTACCTTTCCCGAGTGAGACATGAAGTCGCTGTCTTCTGAATTGAGTGTCATATCCTCTATCAACCAACGTCAAATATTTATAGCCCTCATTCCAACCCAAATGAACCATCAACCTTCCTCGTGTGCAAGCCTGAAACTCAACAACACCACCCCCAATCACCAAATCCCAAAATCCAAAATGTCCTGGCGGCCACCCCCCATGTCCTCCTCCGCCCGCCTCATCCTCCCCCTGCGCACCCCCATCCACACCTCCGACAACGCCTGCAACAACGCCGTCGTCCAGCTACCCGCCTTCTGCCAGCACACCGATCTTCGGGTCTATGCCTACGCAACCAACTGCGACGACCCCAACCCTTTGGCGTCTGCCGTGGACGTACAGTTGAGCTCGACTCCGGTGGAGGATGGGAGTTGGAGCCGGTACGTGGTGTTGAATGGGTTGACGTTTTCTCAGATTGGGAGGTGGAGGGTGTCTCTTTATGGTCTGGTCCATGGTCAGGAGGTCTGGAGGACTCTGGCGGGTTATGTTCAGGTGGAGATTGCGTTCGTGGATGTAGGCGGGGGTCCGTATTTGTGCAAGTGTTTTCCTTTGTCCTTGGAGCTTGGGTTTCATGATGGACGCATGCTGATGAAGTGTTTGATAGCGTATTCGGAGACGCAGATGTTGAGAGATATCGGGATGTGGTGGGTGTCTTGAGGGAGTTGCCTCTACCGAACGTTGAGATGGGCCTGGTTGTGATCCATAGTCTTGGTCGTGGATCAGAACTGCCTATCTCCCTCATGGCATATAGACACGAAGCTAGGAAGCGTACTGCCTTTTGACTAGAGTAAATTTTAAGATAACTGAACCACAGCAGCCATTCTTCTCTACGGTGCCCCAAGGCCTCCGTCCTCACACCTAGAAACACTCTACCCCAGCAGGCGCACCGAACCACGTCCCTAACTCGTCCACATTCTCCTCTTCTGAATCCCTCTTGGCCATGAAGAAGTCAGTCAACTTTTGTGTCTCTTCCTCTTCTTCTTCAGGCCAATCCACCTTCACCCCTCCCTTGGTTTCCAACATGTCTTTTGCCGTTCCCCAAGAAAATCGGCATTCAGGGCCCCAGCCGAAAACGGGGTGCATGTTTTGCTTGAGCCAGGAGACGCATTTGCTGTCGGAGGGGTAGCCTGAGCCCCAGGCCATTGCTTCGTTTGTCTCCGCCTCCTCTTCCTCGTCCTCCTCCTCTGCTGCTTCTGGCGACTCGGCTTGGGTTTGTGATGGTTCGTCAACATCCATAGCGTCTGTGCCATTCGTGCCTGTCGTATCCCCCCTCTCCAGCTTTGCCCGCTTCTCAGTCCCAGCTTCATCCTCCCTTTTCCTCTTCCGCATCTGCTTACTCCGATCCGCCCACAAGACCTCCAGCGCCAAGTCCCTTGTAACCTTGGCCACCACCGACGCCGCCGATACCACGGGGTACAGCGAATCCGCCTTCTTCGCGACCGTAATCTTCGCCGTCGGGAACACCCGTTCCAACTTCTTCTGATATGCCGCCGGCTGGCCAATCGTGTCGATAAAGATATCCGTGACATTGACGCCCCGTTCGTAGATTCCCTTTATCAGAGCGATGGTGGCGTCCATAGCTTGCTGGTTGAGGTTGTAGATCTGGGCTTTGCTGGCCTTGAGCATGCCGCTCGAAATCGACAGCGGACTCAAGGACGACGTCGCATACCCGCAGTTGTCGTGTAGCTCGGTCTCTTTGGCGCACAGCTCCTTCATTAGGGACATACGGACAGCGGGAGTCAAAACTTTGGAGTCGTCGAAGCTGTGCTTTTGTTTTAGGAGCGGGTCGGAAAGCGTGAGTGGGAGGTAGAAGGCCGAGTAGACCATGGGACCGAGGACGGGACCACGGCCGGCTTCATCGACGCCTAGGCAGCAGGGGGTGTTGTCGGCGAGGAGTTGAGGAGGGATTGGCGAGAAGTAGGTTTGGGAGGCGCCGGAGAGGAGAATGGGAGGAGAGATAGTCGGGGGCAGGAAGGGTCCTGCTTCGTCTTGGGAGTCGGCCATGGTGCTGGTCGTTGGGGTCGATCCGGGCTGTTGTCGTGGTTATGGTTGGTGATATTTGGTAGTAGAGGATGGGATTGGTTGTTCGATTGACGGCGGGAAGATTCGGGATGGTGGGTGGGCAAGAATTGGGTGTTTGTATGGATTGATGGTTGTCGCAGAAAAGAAAGTTGACGTTGGGGGACGCGTCTGGTAACGCGCCGACCAATCACAAGCTCCAGGTTAAAGAGCTGATGCCCCACTCTCACAGAGGCCCAAGGTCTCCACCCTGGTCTCCCCGTCACGGTCTCTTTCCAGCGGGCAACGGCACTGCAGAAGCACGACACGCACGCCCAGCATCAACAACGGAGCAACCAAACCTTCAGCGGCATCCATCTCCAGCTCCCCGTCTCCCGCGCCCATTCATTGCTGGTCCCATCTCCAATTGTCCTTGCTGTTCTTCGGCCGCCCGCGCAAACTTCAATTGCTTTCTTCACAGTGCACACCCGCGCGCAACAACACGCGACGACCGACTGAACGGAAGATAGCATCATCGCGACGACAGACGACCGACAACGACAAATCAACAAGATGGCGCCACGACCGTCAGGAGCGCGGCGCAGTCTGTTCCCCGAGCCAGAACATGTCTACGAGTTGGGAGTTGCTGGCCGGTATGCGCTCAGAGAATATCTCTCCATCTCCACGAATACTAACAGATTGTCCAGCAAAACCGGCGTCACTCTAAAAGACTCGGGCATCCGCGACGAACATGGCATGCAGCCCCTCGAAGACCTCTTCTCCTCCCCCCACAAGCCGACCGAGGACCGCGATGAAGACGAAGGCGAAGACGAAGAAGACGGTGGCGCCTCGGAGGATGGTAGGGCAGATAGCGAGGACATGGACATCACCACAAGTACGTTTCCCAGCAACGCCAACATCAACGCGCCGCGCAATTGCTAACTCTATCGCGTGAAATAGCCTCCGGCATCGCCCCAGCTGCTCTTCTGAATGGCAACGCCAGCCGACTTCCCCTCCCCGTCAACCGCACCAACCGATCGCCCGTCAAGGTCGTCGTCAACTCGCCCGCGCGGAACCGTCTAATGGCGCGCAGCTCATCGCCCACTCGCGGATCCCTTGGAGCCAACAAAGAAAACTACGACCGCGGTTCCTCTTCACAGCCTGCAGAAGACATCAACACTGCTAGGCGGAGACTGAACTTTGAGGCTCTGAAAGCTGGTGGACGCTCTCTGTCTCAACCGACTACGACGAACGGCATCAACGGGCTGAATGGGTATCACGATGAAGCGGAGGGAGAGGAGCAAGAGAACGCTGCGGGACCGGATGAGACTGATGCGTTTATTGAGGAGTCTATGGCTATGTTGGAGGATGATGGGGAGGTTCAGGAGGAGCAGCCCGTAGAACAGGAAGAGGAGGAACCAGAGGAAACCCCCGAAGTTGCGTCTGCGCCCGCGGCCAAGAAGAAGCCTGGAAGGAAACCCAAAGCCAAGGAACCCTCGCCAGCACCAGCGCCGGCAAAGCGTGGACGGAAGCCTGCTGCGCCTGTGGTAGAAGAGGAGGAGCAGGAAGAAGAGGAAGAAGCAGAGGGGGAACTAGAAGAGGTCGCGCCCAAGGTTGCTGGCAAGCGAGGAAGGGGAGCCAAGGGCAAGGCCGCAGCCGTGGAAGAACCAGCCCCCGCCGCCAAACCAGGCAGGAAACGGCGCACCGTGGAAGAACCCGCTACCGATGCCGAAGATTCCGCCGCCAGTCGCCAATCCAAGCGCCAACGTACCGAGACCGCGCCAGCACCCGCCAAGGGCAGAGGAAGGCCGAGGAAATCACTCACCCCAGCGCCAGAAGAAGAAGCCGAGGAACCAGAACCAGAACCAGTCCAAGCCGGCCCCTCGCGATCCAAGGCAGCCAAAGGAAAGGGTAGAGCCCCAACCCCCGCCGCCGAACCCGTCAACGAAAAGGCCACCAAGGCCACCAAGGCCACCAAACAGAAAGGTGGTCGCAAGCGCCAACCCTCTCCTGCACCCGCCGCCGATGCCGATACCTCCATTGCCATTCCCCGCGGTCCTCCCCTTCCCAAGTCGCGCGGCCTCGTCATCAACCGGCGCGAAGTCCCCGGCGACAGCAACGCCATCATCCGCACGCGCTCCGGTCGGCACTCCTTCAAGCCCCTGGCCTACTGGCGCAACGAACACGTCGACTACGAATACGAGGAAGACGAATTCGTCGCCGATCACGCTCCCAAGTCCTCCAAGGGCTCCAACGCCGGGGAGGTGCGCAAGAGGAAGTTCGTCCTGCCCACCATCAAAGAAGTCGTTCGCGTCGAGGAGGACATCGTCGACTTTTCCCGCTCCCGTGGCCGGGGCACCAAGCGCGGCGGCAATGCTGCCGGTGGTGGCACCTCCCGCCGGGCCCACCAAAAAGACGAAGACCCATCCCCGCCCGAACCCTGGGAACTCAACCCCGGCATTCTCGGAGGCGACGTGGTCACCTGGTACCCGCAACACGAATTCCACCCGCCCGCGCTGGACGACGAGGTCGAAGTGCAGGAGAAGCAGCTGGCTATTTCGGGCCGAGCGATTCGCACGCAAAAGGTCAAGGACGCAGCGTTTAGGTATGCCAAGACGGTCAACGAAGGCTTCTTTGGTGCGGGCGTGGTGGACTTGCCCCCCGGAGCGGTAAAGAGACCCAAGAACTCGCGCAAAATGTTTATGACGTTTTTTGTGTATACGGGGAGGGTGTTGGTGACGGTTAATGAGACGGTGTTTAGGATTGGGAGGGGGGGGATGTGGTTTGTGCCGAGGGGTGAGTAGTCTCTTCTTCTTTTCTTTTTGTCTTTTGTCTTTTTACCCGTTTCTTAGTAGTGGTCTTTTTTGCTAACAAGTGACATGTGACATACTAGGTAACTACTACTCCATTGAAAACGACTACGACCAACCCGCTCGCGTCTTCTTCTCGCAGGGGTGCGAGGTGCAGGTTAGGCCATCATCTGAGGAAGAAGGGGGCGAGGAAGGGGGTGGTGTCAGTGGTGCGGAGAACTCCATGATGGACACATCTGCTGCTGCTTAGGTGATGGAATGGTTGAATGGTGTCGAAGTACCCGGGAGCAGCCCTGATGAATGAACCTCTCTTGTTTTACTTTTTGGGGGATTCAATAAAGCAATTGTTGGCTTTTTTTCTTCTTGTTATGATAGTTGGTTGCTGGTTAGTTAGACCGTCGCTCACAGTCGGTTGGTTGGTTGGTTGGTTGTTGTGGTTTCCTGGGGCCCCATTCTTCGCTTGTTGCCTTGTTACCTTGTTACCTTGTCCGAGTACTACCCGGTCTGTCTGTCTAGTCATTGGGAAAGTCAGTGTGTCACAGAAGGAAGGACACACATGGATACAAGATTCTTGCTTGAGTACTGTCTATTTCCCGTCGCTGTTCACAAGCCACTGTCAGGTACCTCTTTGCTGATTGGGAGTCTAAAATGGGAATTGGAGGCGCTTTTCTCTTGTTCTTGTGTCGCTTCGAATTCAGTTTTCAAACTTGTTTATATCTTATAGATTGCTGCTGTCGGTAGGTAGGTAGCATCACCATCACCGGAGTCGGTGTGGTTAAGTCGAGGCGGACTAGAAAACATAAGGTAGGATTCCAGAAGCAGGATTAGTGCTATTCAAAAAATGGGAGCGAACATTGTCAACTACATGTTATTCATTGCCTCTGCCGTGATGTCTATTGCGTTCGAGGGTTCCCTTGAGAGTATAAACATACCTTAGGTGTTCAATAACAAGCACCGAGAACTCTCGGAGACAGTCAACACTCAACAGATAGATCCATTAACCGGTTTGGTCCAGTCCTTCAAAATGCACAATTCAGAAAAAGATCAGATGTAACCGCTCTCGACCAGTAGCCATGCAAGACAAAGAGAGAGAGACCAAGGAGGCTTTCTAGGTAGGTAGGCAGGACCCGATACTGAAGATACCTAGTCTATGTATGTAGTGGATTATGGCAGTATTATCACTCATATTCTGCGTTTTAGCCCCTTCCATCTTACAAGAGCAAGCAAAGAAGAAGGACGTCGATGAACCAAAAAGGATTGAAAACTCCTATATCTAAACACGAAACATGAAAGTGACTTTATACCTTTCTATACCATACCATACCACCCACCCACCACTCAGACACTCTTGACACTCCTACAACAGGTTCAACATCCGCTTGCTGGCTGCAACTCGCTACAACTTAACTCCCTTTTTTTTTCCCACCTTTTTCCTTCCATTCCTTACTGGTTTCACCTCTAGATGTCATCCTCAGCCTCCAACCCCGTCTCCCTCCTCTTGCCGTTGCTATCCAGCGTATCCATGCTGATCCCAGTGTCAACTCTCTGAGCAGCGTTCTTTGGAGGCATCCCCAAAGCTCCCCTGGCGCCCTCGTGGTTCTCCAAAAAGTCCCTCAGCTTGGCCTTGCCGATCTCCATGCCTTGCGTGGAAGCGGCGTTGGCCATCTGCATCATTGGCCCCAGGAGGTTGAGGCTGTAGGCGACGTAGGTGCCGCCGCTGATGAGAAGGAGGAGGATGAAGAGGACTGGGTTGCGGAGGACTGTTTCGGTTGGTTAGTACTCGGGTCGAGAAGAGAAAAAGGAGGAGAAAAGGAGGAGGAGAACAACTTACCCATAACGAATTCGTTCCAACCGAGCACCAGCAACACGGCATAAAAGTAGAGCGGCACCTGCGTGATCCCGCCAATCGCGCTCCTCTTGGCTTCGACATACACTCCATCGGCCATCTTCTTAAACCGCACCACCAAATCCTGCCTCTTGGGCTCGCTCAAGATCGTCGTCTCCTCCTCAAGGGACTTACCCTCGTCCTCGTCAACGCCACCGATCGGTGTCAGGTCCTCTTCATCACCCGGCTCGACACCGTGCGGCTGGGGACCGACAAACTCGATCAAGTCCGGAGGGGCACCGGTGGATGTCAGGCGGAAGCGGGCTAGCAGCGGGACGAGACCGAGCGTAGACTCGCGCGCGCGCGTGTAGATCCCCTCGATGTCATCCGACGGCCGCCAGATGCGCGGCACGCCATCTTCGTCGTAGCGGAATTTGTCCTCAAAGTTCTCGCGCAGTTTCATGAGGATGTTGGACTCCATCACTTCTTCCTCGATCTTCTCGCGCAGCGCGACCCAGGACTTGCGGCGGAGGCGCCAGAGGCCGACTTGGACTTCTTCGTCGCTAGCTTCAAAGCTCTTGGCGCGGTCGGTGAACCTGCCTTCGGCTTCGCCAACAATGCTGATAAAGGCCTTCCATACGCTATCCCAGATGTCTTTCTCCGTAGCGGGCTTCTCACCAGACTCCGGAGCGCCGGAACCCCCCCGGCCGGACCCGAGTTTGTTGAATTCCATCCCAATCGCGTCGCCGAGGCGGGACTTGACCCACCGCTCTACACGGATCGCCAAGCGGCGCATCTCTTCCTTGCGCAAGCGCGCAGAGACTTCGTCGAGCTCATTTTCAAAGATGAGGTACTGTGGCTTGAAGTTGGACCAGGCCACTCCGGGGATGGCAAGGGATTGCGCCTCCTTCTTGAAGTTTTCGAGAGTCTTGGTCTTTTGCTTCTCGACGATCTCGGCAAACTCGTAAGCACCGCCGGCTTTTTGCCCTGCCTTGACAGCGTTGATCACGGCTTCGGAGAAGGCAGTTACGCCAGCCTTGTGAGCGGCGGTGAGGTGGGCTTGGTAAAGAGCCTTGAGGCGGGCATCGATCTTGTCCTCGAGCTCGGCGCGCTTGGTGGTGTACACGCCCTTGTGGTAGCGGGAGGCCTGAGTCTCAAAGTTTTTGACGCACTTCTCGCGGGCTTCAGCGCCAATTTGACCAAGATCGGGTAGGACGGCGGGTTTGCCGGCGCGGGTAGACTCGGCCTGTTGTTCTTCGAGGGGAGAGATGGCGGCGTCAAAGGCGATTTGTACCTCGCGCGCGATCTCGTCACAGCGGAACTGCGCGAGAAGTTCTTGTTGAGTGGGCAGGTCGAGATCCTTGTTGGAGACGATCTGGTCCCAGACACCCTCGGCGTAGATGGAGAGGCCGTCGGCAGGGATGCGGCGATGGTATTCGGGGAGGAAGACGCCGCCGGTGAATTCTTGGTCGTCGCTGGAATCCGAGTCCTTGTTGCGGTGGCCGGCAGTGAAGCGGGAGCCGAGATTCTCGACCTCGGAGATGAACTTGTCGGGTTGCAGGATCTTGTGCGGGAGGGCGGCAAAGGCAAAGTCGAAGTAGTCCTCGATCTTGGAGTTTTCGAGGCCGGCGGGCTTGGAGATGGAGGACCAGATGTGGGTCAGATCTTGGATCAGGGTGTTGCGCAAGTTCGCGAGGGGGGTGACGCCGATGTGGTCGCGGATAACGAAGAAGAGGAGGGAGCGAGTTTGGTTTCTGAACCGTTAGCAAGTGAATCCCTATTAGGCGCAGAACGGGAAAACCTACTGCTTATCCTTCAAGAACAACTGCATGTTGACCTCAAAAACAGTCTTGAGCAAGCCCATGTTTGCGCCCTGGTACAGACCGACCTGGTGTTCCCAGATGTTGACGATCAAGACCTCACTCGTAGCAAGGGCAAAGAGGGCGCTCTTGCGCTCGAAATCCTGGTCCTCGCCGCGCTCGCGACCATCGGTACCCTCGACGTCCATGACCAGGATGTTGTCGGCCATCTTTCCCTCATTCTTGTTCTTGGACATCCAAATGCCCTTTGTAGTCTGGCGACGCTCTCTTTCGGACATGACGCTGAACTGGGTGCCGAACAGATGGTTCAGGAGGGTCGACTTGCCAGTGGACTGGGAGCCGAAAACGGAGATGAGGTGGTAGTTGAAGCCGGCCTCGGCGACGTGTGTCTCGTTGAGGTACTCATTGAGATTGGTGTTGTACTGCTTGTCCTCGTTGATGACCTGGATGCCGTGTTCAAAGTCGTGGGCGTTGCTGTCGGGCGACGAGCCGTTGCCGTTGTCGACGGCGGCGAAGTGGCCGTTCATGGCGGTGGTTTCGTGATCTCTCGTATGATGCGCGTAGGTGGTTGTCTGGGGTGGCGGGGGTATGAGGACGGACGCGACGGGTAGAGGGAAGCACCAAGAGAAAGAGGAAGTAGGGGAAGAAGAAGGGAAGCGGTGATGATATTAGAAAGTTGGCTAGGTAGAGCAAAGAAGAAGAGAGGGGGAGGGGGAGGGGGGAGGATAGCGGATGGTCTGATTCGGTGTTGCTGCTATTGCTGTCGTGGACCACACTCGGGACTGGGGGTGGTATCGAGTGCCAACTGTCAAGCAGAGAATCGAGGCCCAAAGGGTGTCCAAGGGGAAGCTGTCAATGGATTGGACGTGGGTTGCTTGCTGGGAGGGACGGGCCCGGGTCTGGTCGCTTCTCAGATGGAGCTCTCACAAGATGATGTGGATCAGTTGTCGCGATCGGTCGGCCAGACCTGGTGCCATTGCTGGTCTGCCACTCGCTGACAGGGGATTGGCACCCCTCGGCGGCTGCATGACATGCATTGGACAGCTGGACAGCGGCAAATGTGGCCTGTGCGCGGCAGGCTATCCTTAACAATTATCGCTGGGAATGACGTCCTTGTGAACAAGCACCATCCAATCGATGGGTGTCAAAAAGTCTCAGTTGAGGACTCACAAAGAGACATCACGCTGCGGAAGATTGTCTCGACCTGACATTTCCACGTGTTGGATGTGAGACCAGCTGGCTTCTGTCAGTCATCATGTAGTCCCCAACTTTAGCGACAACTAATCACTCTTCATTTCGTTATCAGCTAGAACCTTTTATGGATGGCCTGGCCGAAATGCGATCAACAATGGCCATTTATAACACGGGGACAGCTTGCCACCGAGAACACTAACAGATTTAGCAGTGGGCTTCTCTTGAATCTGTTAGCGTAGGACCACGTTGCTTGTCCAGATGCCCTTGGATATCTTTGACCGAACATCAAAAATGGACAAACGCGCTCTTCAACATCCCAGCATCCAACAAGCGACTGGTGCCATGCCCTATCCATCCTGCATCAACACATCTTGATGTTTCTTCAACACCTTTGCTAGCATGAAAAACCCCTAATCGAAGGATTCAATAGACACGAAGCAGTGTCCATTACTTCTCACGGACATTCCAACACCGCTCGCTATATTTGGGAAAGGCCGTTACGAAACTGTCATAGGGATTACATTAATTTAAAAACACATCCGTCTGGGTCCATCAGGGGTTCTTCCATCCAGGACATGCCTAAAGGTTGGGTTCAAAGGTATAATCAAGACGCATGGATGCGTGATGAGTATACCTCTACCCAAGGTCTGATATGCTGACCGTGACGTGTTCGGTTTATTATAACCATTCGCCGGTCAAGTCGAACACCCCAGCTACGCATACTTCGCAATAAGCTTCTTCATGATGGACATGGCGCCTCCGCGATACCCGCCTCCAAACAACGCATAGTGGTTCAAATGGTGGTACCTGTCAAACCCCATTAGCATCTCACACCTCTCACAGCATCTCAGAAGGCAGGTCAGATCACCAACTCACAGCTCATACAAAGCAATCCGATCCTCCCACTCCTCTTTCGGTTCCTGCTTCGGCACCAACTCCCCATACTCCTTCCAAAACGCCCCTCCAAACCCGCCAAACATCTTCATGATCCCCAGCTCATACTCCGAATGCCCATAAACCGCCGCCGGGTCATAGACCACCTCCTCAACACCGCCTTCCTCAGAAAAAAACCTACCCCGTCCCTGATTCCCACTCCACAAATCCCCATGTATCAACACCGGCGTCACTTTCCCTATCGTCTGCTCCCCAAGAAGTCTGGGCACCACCTTTGAGGCGACTGTTTCCACCGCGTCGCTCAACTCTTTGTTCTTCCCATTCTTCCTCTCACCCTCTTTCAGGACATGGCGTAAGCGGTTATCAGCATAAAACTCCGCCCAGTCCTCCTTCCAGGTATTATCCTGCTCCGTCGCCCCGCAGTACGTAGGGACGGGGAAGCCGAACATTGGCTTGTCGTACAATACACCCCTGGAAAGTTTCGTTGTTAGCTCGAGACCTCTGGTCAACTTGTCCAGGCGTTTCCACATCAACTTTATGTGTTTTCTTCGATTACAGGGGCTTAAAACTGATATGAATATGTCGAATCAGATTCTAATAATCTGTTTTTGGTTGATGATTATACATTTCGAAGAACCATTACGGCGTTCAGGGACGGGTTGGTATGAGTCTATCGGGGTGCCAAACTAACAAACAAACCAGTAGTGGACTGTACCTCTCGGGAATGGGGGCGGGGGTGGTGTGCATCTTGGCCAGCTTTGCTGCAAACGATTCCCCAGATCCTGTTGGACCACCGCTAGAGCGGAGATCGAGGAAGTCGGTTACGAGAAAGTGTTGACTGGGATTCGACGACATGGTCCCGTTGGCATAAGAACGTGGACAGAAGGAAGGGATGGCGGAGTGGATCGCATTGAGGGAGTGATGTTCGCCAAGGAACATAGCGGCGGCGTCGGAACCGGTGCCGGTTTTCACGAAGTAGGCCGTTTTGTTGCCATTGGGGGTGGTGATGAGGAGCTTGTAAGTGGAAGAGAAGCCAGAGCCGCCGTGGGAGGTGATGCTGGCGGAGGCGGAGTTGGGGTCGAGGCCCAGAGCGCGGAGGATAGCGGGGTCGACGGTTGGTGACATTTTGGGTTAATGGGAGAGTCGGCTTTCGGATGCTGGGTTTGTCAACGTGAGGGAAACGCCGTTGAACGGGGCCGTTGGATATCGGAGTCGGGGAGCGGAGGAGGGGCTTTGGTTCGCTTGGCGGCCCGGAGAAGGACGGACATGCATGACGTCACGCGCCGAGGGTCGCAGCGGACGCCGAACGGAGACCACTTGCCGACCCCTTTCCCCCTTTTTATTTTCCACGGTGAAGAAGCCAGCTCACCGCGATCATGTGCCCAATCGAGCTGGTGTAACCCGACCACACGATCATGCTTCTTATCAGTACTGGTCAAAGATAAACGAGAAGTATGGCGGCGAGTAACCTGGAAGGTACCTCTAGCTGAGACACCATCGATCGTTCTGCCTTGGTGAGGAAAGAGCGCCCCCCAACTCTCGAAAGGGAGGGGGACGAGCCGTTAAAAAGGGCAACAAACCGTCGCGAACCACGTCGCTGTAATGCTATCATCAAGTGGCGCCAGGCACCGCCTCTCCAACTCGGTCAGAGGCATGGGTTCCCCAACTCTTAGCCTGCCGTTGACTCCCCACGGGGCTTTCTGCCAGATGAAGAGGGACACCATGCCGCGAGCCTGCGATACATAACCAGTCTCATCACCCTGGCTTCCGGGGATGATGCCTCCTACCGATATGGACAGTCTCAGTCCATGTTTCTGCCTACAACACTGAGCTAGTGTGGTCATGTTGCACCACAGCCTTGCCTCAACACCCTCGCTTGCTTATATCACCAGCTTTCCTCCTCTCTTTGCCTTCTTAGTCGCTGTTCAGCATGCATGAGCTTTGATAGAGCGTCACTTCCACAATCTATGCCACGTGGAAGTCTCTGATGGCGCCCTCCCTGATGTCAAGGAGCATCTTGCCCAGACAGTCAACATCGCGTAACGTGTTGTGCGCATTTTTGTGTTTAGCACTCTTTAGCCCGACTACCCTTGCTCTAAACTTCTCCAAGGGACAGGTGAGTTTGCGTGAAGCCTTTCTGCAAAAGTCTGTCGCCGAGTGCTAACCAGTCAACCGACAGGGTTCTTATTCAACGATGGCTGTGGAACGTTGAAGCTGTACAGCTCTGGGAGGATGCAACCCGGAAGGGGCAACTCCCAAACCCGGAACCCAGCCAAGCAGCGCCGCCGCTCACAGCAAGAACGTTCCTCACAATCCACCCGTTAACCTGGCGATATTCGCATCGTCTCCGCTTTCCGCCTCGGCGACTGGACTTCATCGGCCAAGGCCGCAAGATGGGCTGCTACCACGGCCTCACCTCCGCCGTCCTTTCCTCCGTCTACGACGACCCGGGGCGCCACCGTAACAGCAAGCCCGACATCGCCGAATTCCACCATCGACCACCATGCCTCCACCTTCCACCGTCCCTTCGCCTGGTGGCTCTGCGCCCTCACCTCCCTCTCGCTCGTCTGGCTCGAAATCATCATGGCCCTGCTCGTCTCCCATATGACCCCGACCGTCGGTCTCTCCTGCCGCCGCTCCGGCGCCTACCTCTGCTAACGGCGTTGCTAACAACCATCACCTGGCTCTCGTCAGCTGTATCTTCAAGACTCCCCACACAGGCGTCAGAATCTTCTGCCACTTTCTTCAACGCCCCTGGCCGTCAGCGTGCTGGGTTTCAGAATCCTCTTTGCGCACAGTTCACGACCGGCGTGATTAACAATTTGCGCCTGCCAAGTGCGGCGTGGGACGGGTACATGACGGAGCTTTTCAGGACGCCCGCGTTTTATGGAAAGTGTACTTTCGGGTGAGGAAGTACTGGCTTATTGGCTTGGCGCGTTGGTCGGGGGGACTCCCGCCCGTGGCGTGTTTTGTGGTGTCGGGGGTGTGGTTGAGGCAGCTGAAGGGGTTGTGGCAGGCGTCGGAGCAGATGGAGGTTTTGTTGGGAGTTGACGGAGTGGAGGGCCGAGATGGGGACGGGGACGGGGACGGAGGCTGGGGCGGGAGAGGATGAGCAGACGATGATTGAGGCGGATATGTCGTGGCTCACTTGAGATAGGGGCTCGTGAGTGGAGGCATGTGGGATTCGAGGTCTGATTCGGATATGTTCGCTGTGTAGGCTGGCGTTCGTGCTACCTCTTTTTGCTGTACTTGTTGTTTTGTTCTATGTCGTTTTCTTTTCGCGAGTCGCTTCATCGGAGATTGGAATGACCGACAGTAGAGCTTTGAAGTTAGTCTGAGATCCTTTATCATGGTTTGGTAATGCCTCATTCTTCATATGGACTGTCTTTGCCGATTTTCTTTCGAGCCGAGGCTTTCCGACCGATCACCACGGGTTGAACATCTTCAAGTATGCCGTCGCCCAGCCGGTCTATATGGTAAACGCACGACCGTTCTTTCTCGGACAGCAGCGCTCATGGTGGCAGCGGGGTCACCCTTGATTTTTAGTAGCTAGTGAATTGGCTAGGAGGTGTGAAGCCGAAGTCTCTAAGGCGCGAAAGAGACAAGGAGTGCGTTGGCTATGATAACAAGACGAAGATATAGGAGTGGGACGTCAATTGACGGGAAACTAGTGGTCTTCAGCGTTGAACCGTTTGAGTCGGCGGCAGTGCAAGGTAGAGAGAAGGGCCCGGAAGGGAAAAAACAGAGAAACAGGGAGCAAAACAGGAGATGGAGTGTCTGGGAGTCTGGGGAAGAAGTGATTATGAGCGGATCGGAAGCCGGTAGAGCATGGTAGGTACGCACCCCGTCCGTCGATGCAGGGGCAACAGGGTACCTATTTGAACGGACCCAACGGGGGTGAACGCCACGGCGACGAGACAGTTTCTGTACGTAGCGATCGAATCTAGATTGCGTCGGACAGGTTCAGTGGATACAAGATCGTAATGGAATCTCGGATGGAACCCGAACAGAAACCGCCCGCCCTACCCTCCCGCCCCACACCACTATTTCTGCGGCAGCATCGGAGACGGGGCGGGGACGGGGGGGTGAGGTCAATGTAATAGAGATGTAGAATACGAGCACGAGCAGGGGTCAAAATGTATGTACGAAAGTAGGGTGCAGACTATATATTGTATAGAGATCTGCTGGGTAAATCCCTCACTCAGAATCTCTAATATTAGGGTTTTACTGGTTATGCTAGCGGGCCTAGATTATATAAGATAGGGCGGTCTAACTACCCCTATTACCTCTTTTATCCAATATACTCCCCTAGTTGAATTAGATTCAATTTAGGAAGTTGGCTAGATAAAGCTATTTATAGATTTGTACCCATTTTCTCCGTTTCTTCCAACGGTCACCTTTAAAGGTATCGCCCGCTATTATATACTATAGATATAGAAGGTTAATAGTACTATTTCTAATAATAAGCGGGGTCCCGTAATTTAATAATTAGAGCGTTAGGGTATAGTCTTAATTGTCCGTCTACTATCTCTTAAATATATTTAATAATATAATTAACGGTTCATCCTTAAATACTATACTTAAAGGTCGTAGGTTCGAATCCTACCAGGGCTAATCTTTTTACCTTTTTCCGCCTTATAGTAATTACTATATTAGAACTTTTTAATTTATAAAGGTCCTTTTAATTGTATTATATAGGAAGGTAATTTATACCCGTATTAATACTTATCCCTTCTTTTTATTATTTAATAGATTTCTTCTCCCTAATTTTCTTCGTCGACCCTTATAATTAAATAATTCGCTTCGATTATTAATAATTCCCTCTTCTCTCCTTTTATTTCTTTAATATTTATTAAATTAAATTGCTTTATAAATTTAAAATATTTACGTAAATTTAGCGCCTTCGTTAATTTATTAGTAATTATCTACCTTATTAGTATATAGTATACGTTAATAAAGCTTCGTTATTATTTTTCTTTGAATTAGTAATTATAAATATTAATATATTTAAATTTAGTTTAGAGTTTAGAATTCTCCCTAATAATAAAGCGGATCGTTTATTTATTATTATAATTAAGGGGTACGATTTCGAATTTAAGCCGAAGGGTAAGGGAATCGAAGAGCCTCTTTATTTATATATTTTCCTTCGCTCTTTAAGCGAGGGATAATAATTTAGCCTTTATTGTTGAGGTTGTTACTATATTTTATTTATTAATTCGCTAATCAATAGTCTTACTAAATAATTATATTACGAACCCTTAGGAATTTTGTCGGTTAAAAGAATTATTAGTAAAGGATAAGTTAATATAGATTTCGAAGCCGTTATTTCCTTTTAATTGGAGGGTATAGTAATTAATATTTCGAAAGTAGGCCTTTAACCGTCGGATCGCCAAGTAGTAAACTTATTTAGGGTTAATAAAGAAGCGAATTAATTGAAATAGTATAAACGAAATATTTAGTTTAATAATAATAGTAAAATAGAGAATAGTATTAACCGCCTTCTAATATTCCTTAATTAAATATTGAGTAGCGGTCTTTAGCGAGGCGATTAGCTCTTTAAATATTATAAGGGTATCGGGGGCTTTCCTAATTTATATAATTCCTTTTATTATTTTAAAGATATATTTTCTTTAAAATAATTAGATTAGTCGATGATAGCGGTTTCGAATAACTTCGATATTTAAGAATTATTAGATATTGTGGCCGCTAGTTAATTAGTAATGCTTTTTAAAGGTAACGACTACTTTATTTACTAGCGATAAGTATTCTATTTTGTAAGTAAGGATAATATTATTAATATAGAAGAATATAATTATATTCTTATAGATTAAAATATATAGTTCTATAGGGATAGGGGCTAAATTAGCCTTTATTAAGGTTCTAGTAAACTCTTTTTATTAAAATAGAAGCGATTGTTTCAAATTGTAGAAAGTTCGTAGTAATTTTAATATTTTATTTCGACGTACCTAATTATATAGTACCTTTATATAAATAATTTCGTTTAGTACTATATTAATAAAAGTATTAATAATATTATATTATTTAAATTCGAGATTAAAGTAAGCGGCGATAGTTATTATAATCCGGAAGGACCGGATTACGAGGATTATAGCGTATATTTTATATATATTATCGTATAATTATTAATTTCCTTATATAATTAGACGAGCTTTGTATTTAAGGAAGTAACTTTCTGCGTTAAATTTGTATATATATACTTATATGGAATTAAAAGGAGTAGTAGTCTTATTAATTTACTATTCGTTTTAATTAACTTATATTTACAATTTCTTTTCTTTATAATTATTTATATACTCCTATTCTACCTTTATAAAAATATTATTAAAGGGATAACCCTAGAGGTCTTTGTAATAATGAGGAAGGGGAGGGAAGTTTCGTTTATAAAGTATAAATAAAGTTTTAAGGGCGTTATAACGATCTATAATATCCTTAATTAGTTTTAAATTATTAGAGAATTTTTTTTCTACTTCGTATATTCTTAATTATTTTATTTAATTAAGGGTTTTTTTATTAATAGACTATCCGTTATATAATTTAACGTTTATTTTGTTTAAAGTAATTAAGAAGGACCCAATTTAATAAAGGTATTTATTGTACGTTAACTAGTTCTTTTAAGGGCGTAATATATTAAAATTATTAATAAGGAACGACGTTAGATTTTTTAAAGGGGTAGAATAACCCGTCTCCTCCTCTTTATTTATTATTATTACCTATTAATCCTTTTACAATTACGGCTCTAGGGCTACCGCCGGGGTAATTATAGTACCCTTACCCTCTTAATTTATTTATCTTTCCTCTTCTTATATATATATAAATTTAATTGGTTCGGAAATTATAGTTCTATCGGCGGTGGGTAGGGATTCGACGATTAGATTAGCCTCTTTATTTATTATTTTAATGCCTTTGGTTGGTAGCGGGTTAAATATATTAAAATTTGGTTAATAAATATTATTTAATTATACGGCTAATTCTTTAAGGGAAATATTAAAAATATTATAGAGTTGTTCGATATTATTTATAAAGACCTCGTCCTTATTAAATACTATATCCCTAATTGTAACTACTTAATTCGTATATAAATTCTAAATACGGTAGATATTATTAAATTAATAATTAATTAGATATCCTACTTAAGCCCGTTTTTTAAACTTTTAGGTCCGCTTTTAACTACGTAGAATATCGATTATAAATACAAATACTTTATACTTATATACCTTTAAATATAATAATTATAGTATTATCTTTTATTAATTACCGTTATAATTTACTATATACGCTATAAAGCGTTCTTCTAGGGACTTCTAATTGTATTCCTATTGTAGGGTTATATTTAGTAGATATATTACTACTATTGTAATTTCTCTCTAAAATTCTTAAAGTAATTTTGCCCCCTCCTTTATAGCCGTCGATTTTTCCCTAATTATACCCCCCGAGCGCTTAGCGCTACCGTTCTATATTTAAATATATAGAGCCGAAGGTTCAATAATTATACTTCTTATTATTAAGAAGGTAGTAATATAGGGCTTAATTATAATTATTTTATTATTATATTCGATTACCTTAGGTCGAATTTAATAATAAAGGTTAAAACCGTTAAATAATAATATTAGTATAATAATAATCGAATCCGCTATCCGGTCTAATAAATAATATAATTATATTATTCCGGATTAACGATTTATAATAATTATTAAATTTAAGACTATTCCTCTACCGGGTACTTTTATAAGCGGATAGTTAAAGAAATCGATTACAAAATAAAATCCTAGACCTTCTAGCGTATTACGGACCTTTCTATATATTTAGCGCTTTATTTTAATTACTGTATAGGAATTGTAATAAATAAAATTAGGGTTTTTAAACCGGACCTTATACTCTTTATTTATTAATTAAATTAAAGTCTCCGGTCCTAAGTAATTAAAGCGAAGGTACTAATATAAGGTATCGCCTTCTAGAGGCTTTTTAGCGGTCTCGTTAGTAAACCAGTGAAATTATATGTAAAAAGAGGATTAATTAATATGTATTTCGAGGGGTATATATTCTAATATAAATTAATTGAATTTTAAAGAAAAATAGTAAAAGTAAATATTATTTGAGCGGAAATATAGGTAATTAAAATTAAGAGAATAATTTTAATATAATCCTTTTTTTAATAACCTTTTTAGAAATATAAGGTTATAGGCTATTTTTAATATAAATATAACGTTATTAAATTTAAAATTGATAAGGAGACCTTCGTTATTATTTACTATTAAGTAGATTGAACCGTACCCTTCGATTATAATAAATTTATTTTTCGCCTAGACGTAATTTCCCTCCCTTGTAGGTATAAGGCTTTTAAACCGGCCGGCCTTATTAAAAATATAGATTATTATACTTAAATTAAAAATTACTAAGTCTTTTAATAAGTATTTTAGCCCCTTATTATAAGGTTCTAATATTAAGAAATTCGCTTCGCAATTCGTATTACTAATACGCTAACTATTAAATTAGAGATTATTAACGCTATTAATATAGGATGCCTCTTCTTTATCCTTTCTAATTTAAACCTCCTTTAGGATTTCCTTTACTCGTTAGGCGAATTTAGGGTCCTTTTAATAATTTTTATTTACTTTCGTACGAATATAAGAATTCTCTTTAAAATATTCTAGTTAATTAATTGTATTAATATACTAATAATATTTAATTTAATAACCTATTCGTTTGTAAATAAGGTAAGCCCTCTTCGGCTTTTTATTATTACGGTTTTAATAACCTCTAGCCGGCCTTTTACTTCAATTATCCCGGAGGTTATTAGGAGTGTCCTTATTAATTTCTTTAGTAAATATAGTTCTAGCCTTAAATGTACCGCCCTTATAAATTTAGGAGTTACTTTTATTTAATAGAAACGCTTTATAGACTATTTATTTGAATTTTCGGACTATATTTATAAAGGTATAAAATTTATTATTTTTAATTTAGTAATATATTATAGTTTAAATATTAAAGGGAGAATTAGGGAATTTATTTATTGTATAGAAGAAATTTTAATACTAATTCTCTAGGTTAATATATTTATCGACCTTATAATATTAGCCGATAATTATAATTCCTTCCTATTTTTTAAATTAAGCGGTCTAATTTTTAGGGGGATAGGTAAAGCGAACCTTTTCTTAATATTTAGTGCGGGTATCCTCTCTAACTCTAATGGGGTTATAATTAATCGAAGTACGAAATTTATCGTATTAAATAGTAATAATTTTAATTTTTAGGAAATAAATTAAATAAAGCTTTTTAATAATATATTTTTTTATCCAATCTTTAATTTTATTAATATTTAGGATAAATTTATCCTAATCCTTCTTCTTATAGTAATATTCAATTAAGGCGGCCTTATAATTACGGAAATTAAATTTAAATGTAAAGTTTAAACGCTTAATAGTAAAAAATATTTTAATAATCGGTCCGGGAAGGACGGGCGTTCGAATTAAAGTGGGAGTAGGGTCTATAAATACCGGGGTATAGGCCGGGGCCGTAACGGACCGGGCGGTTTAAAAAGCCCGGGTATTGGCTATTAAAGGGTTAGAATTATTCGAGGTTTTAATCGAAATCTCTTCTTCGGTAAATTCGAAAATTTATTATTAAATTTAAGTCTCTTAGGTTATTTCGATAGCTAATTCTTAAAAGTTAGTAACTAGCGGTTTAAGAGGAGTAACGGGCTAGGGGATTCTCTTCTTAGGATTAGGGTCGATAAAAGATTAGAATTCCTTATTAAAGGCCTTATTTTTAAATCCCTTCTTTTAAAAATACTAGTCTTTAGACTTATTAAAGATAATCTTATCTATAGTCTTAAAATCGATAGAGGTAGATATTATTAAATATAGGGGGTTCGGTTCTATTATCTTTATTATTATTTACTGAGTGCTATATCTACCCGGTTGACTACAATTAATAATATTGCGTATAAAATTCTTAATTGTAGAATACAAGTACGAGCAGGGGTTAAAATGTATATACGAAAGTAGGGTGCAGACTGTATATTGTATAGAGATCTGCTAGGTAAATCCCTCACTCAGAATCTCTAATATCAGGGTTTTGCTGGTTATACTAGCGGGCCCAGATTATATAAGATAGGGCGGTCTAACCACCCCTATCACCTCTTTTATCCGACAAGAGACTAGGTTGGGGGAGTGATCCACCGATTTCGGCTACAGGGGCCTCAAGATATACCAGATTTGGAAATTAAACTCACAGCCGAAACTGGCCTAAAATCGCATCTGTGCGTTATTATTGGCTGTTTCAGGTGGTTAATTTCGTCTAACTATTGATCGAAACCACTAGGCGCAAAGTCATCCGGGCTAAACGATCACGAGGTCATGGGTTTCCCCTGGGTGTTAAGAAAAATACTCACCCGGCTGGGATCCGTCGGAGGGAGCCCAGAGCAGTCTACGCGTCAGAGTTTTGCTTCAGCTGGGCCAAGGGGTCTCTGGTGGATGGCATGTCGAGCATCTGTTGCCATTCGGGCTAGGTTTAATACCGTCACGCCGAACGAAAATGAATTTCGTTCATGACGAGAGCATGACAGGCATCGAGGAACATGGAGCCACGATGCGCCGCCAGCACGACCAAAACCAGGCGGAAAACGTTGAGTGTGGCGGAGTCGTTGAAGAAAGGTAACGTCAGAAACCAATCGATACGGTAAGTTGCGATCATACCTAAGAATTTACCCTCGTCGTCTTCCTTCTCCTGAGCTTCTAGAACAACTGAAATCCAGACATGGGTGACCGATTTTCCTGCGCGCGGGTGGAGCCCATGTGCACTCCACTTGTTGACCGAACGTCTGCTTTCGAGCGCAGCTACTTTACCCAGGAAGAGAAGGGGTACAAGCTGACAGTTGGATATTTCGTCAGTGCCGATCTCCAAAGGGTCCTTATTGCTCTGCTTAAGAAATCTATAAAGGCGTTCAAGAGACGCTGTGTTGATGATAGCTTAAGGTACCTGGAAAACAAACCGACCTACATCTTCTTTCATCCAAAGTTCGCGCAGTCCTTGAGGCATAGAGCCTGCCTTGACGTTCGATCAGCTTTTAGGTAAAGTCTCGTCCAGCTTTCGATTATACCTTCCACTTTCACACTGCACCTTTCTTTTGCTAAGTGGAAGTTACTGGGTTGTTACACGACGTCAACGGATCACTGCCGCTTCTGCGGAGCCGGAGGCCCGTGCCCCGCTCTGGCACCACTAAAGCCGGCACCTGGGCCGACCTCCAAGCTTCCATCCCAGACTTTCTCTTTCTCCTTACACCAACAAAACACATCACCATCGACGAGATTCATCCTGTCCATCGTTGTTTCTATTGTTGTTCGTGATTTCACAATCACAATTCTCGTCGCTGGCATTGGAGGCCAAGTCTGGTGCCGCGGCGGCTGGTACCCACCATGGACGGCGGGCCGTACCGGACGGGTGTGGTGCGAATGCAGCAGCCAGCAGCTTTGAAGGCCTGTCACTTCTCGCAGCACACGGATAAAACACCACACAGGAAACGAACCCCGAACCACTTCTTCCTTTATGGGTGTATCAAACAGCCCAGCACCTAATCTTGATGGCGACGTTAGACTTTGTGGCGTACAAATAGGCACTGTGCTAACACTCGTTCTCCTAGCAGGCAACCCACCGGGTTGATCCCAGTCAATAGCATACTAGGGTTAGCTATGTCTGCCGCCGAAGTTGTCTCGCTCCTTTCCACCATCATCTCCATCGTCAGCGCAGCCATAGATCTTTACAACGCCTACCAAGATATCGATGGCCTTCCCGATGTCGTCAAGTACGCCCTGGCTCAATTTCACTTGGTCAAAGAAACTCTCAAAAACGTCCGAAACGATGTAGACGAACAACGCCGCGACCCCAACAATCCTAAATGCTACCAAGCGATGAAGGAGGTTCTCAGTTCTTGCGAAGCCAAGATTTCTTCGCTCGACAAACTATTTTCGGCAGTCATTCCGCGAGCACAAAAGGACAACACCAAGACGCAACCGTCATTTCGCCAACGGTTTTCCCGATTCACTACCGCCGTCAGGTTCACCCTCAACAGAGGAAAAAAGGTGGAATATCTCATGAAGGGCGTGCTGCAAGACATCCAGCTGCTGGCCAACAATCGCATCCTCAGCGCTGCCACCCGAGATCAGATCAAGGACACAACTGAAAGGGAACTAGGCGCTCCGGGGCCTTCCATCACCACCACTGTCGTACCTGCGCCACGTCCGTTCATCTCAAGATGCAGCTGGAGCCGCAGGACAAACTTTCGACACTCGCATCCAAGCGCTCTGAACGTCAGAGGCAACGGCGGTACCGGCGGACCGGATCCAACCTCCCGGGCCTTCCCTCGTCCGGTTGCATTCAGCAATGGCCCGAACCTTTAAACAATGACTTTCTATCGACCGCCTTCAACAATCTCTTGTCTCCGAGGAGACAACAGTTTTATTACTAGAGCTTACGACACGCATGGTGTTATTACGGAGCGAGCATTGGCTATGCCCATTTTCTCTTCATTGATGGTTCCTTTTTTCCTCACACTAATACCCTACAACCTTGTAATCATTGAGCATGTCAGGGATTGAATATATGTATATAATGTATGGCTGGATGTATCGCATGAAACGGTGTATATGGAGCAAAAAAAGAGACAAGATAATGATAGAGCAGGATAATTACGGCGAATACATTCAACGGGTTCTGATGTTCGGTGTAACTCAAATTGAAGCACTTTGGTTGTTCATGATGTATCGTTCACATCAAAGATAAAATGTGCATAGCAATATCACCGATGCAACAAGAATTAGTGACATGGGCATTGTTCTTGTCCTGGGACATCGAGACTTTAAAGTGGCGGGACGAGATTCAAAGCAGTAACATCTCAGCAGACTGCGACGCTGGATTTGCTTAAACAGACACACCCTTCCAGATCCCAAGAATGATCACTCGGTACCTTACTTAATGCTTCTCTTGCTGTCTTCCAAATTGCATGCATCTGAAGGGGGCCGGCACTCGAAGTTGCATCAATGGGCATGCTGCCAGTGCTCCATACAGTACGCATGTCCCTGAATTTAGGGCTGAACACAAATGGGATGCACCCTGTAACAACGGAATGGAATGGATGTTTTACCCCACCGAAATATTCCATTTTGGTGTGTGTGAGCCGATGCGAGACGGGACGGGAGTCAAGTCAGGCTTTTCGAAACTCGAAGCTCTCGTCACTCACTTATGACGTCGGCGAGTCCCGATGGCTTTTTCATCGTTTTGAATCCCTCTTTAAGCCCGCGAGCTCTGTCACTTCTGCCGGGGCCCTCTTTGGTGCATCGTTCAGTCGTGCTTGCCCCGAACAATCTGCACTGGAGACCTGATTGGCCAGAGCCCAGAGGCTGTCTTCACTGGTTGAAATCAACGGTCACCAAGAATGGTAGGTAACGAACGGTCACCAAGAATGGTACCTAACGAACGGTCACCAAGAATGGTAGGTAACGAACGGTCACCAAGAATGGTACCCTACGAACGGTCACCAAGAATGGTAGGTAACGAACGGTCAAGACCCGGAGGGAGCTTTTTGCGCCCGAGTCGCAGCGCATCAAGTCTTGACCCACATTTCAAGTTGCTCGCGCGTTCATTGGGCGGTGGCCGGCGACAAGGGGCCAAGTCTCAGCGAAACCACCACTGCATCTTCAACATCATGGCATATTCACCCCAAATTCATTCGCGCCAACTCCTTTTTCGCTATGAATGATGAGAATGCTGGAATGCCCAGCTTATCGAATTTGCGCTGTCAAAAAGAATCACCATTTTGACGGCCTTTTTGGCTGAGATAGTGTACTCCGGAGAGGTAGACTTAGACGTGCGCGGGTCTTGACCGTTACCATTCTTGGTCTTGACCGTTATAGTAAAGATCCCTGAAAGTGCAAACCCCCCCAAGTGCAAATACATACAAACTGACCCATTAAGTGCAAATTTTTCCGCGGACCGGATTCCCAGTTTTGTATGTAAGTGAGGTGCCATTAAGTGCAAATCCTTCGAGCTGTCCCCAATAGTGCCCGAATTGTTTGCACTTTCAGGGATCTGTACTGTACCGGTTTCGCCTTTCCCAGAAATTGAAGGGCGGTAAGTGGCCCGTGATTCGATGTCGTCCCGGTTAAGGTACCAGCAGCCACGGCACAACCAACCAGCAGCCACCGACGGCACAACCAGACTGCACTGCCCCCATTTTTCTGTGTAACTTTCCACTTCATGGTAACGATTACCTACCAGTTACTCCTGTCAGGCCTTTTTTGTTCAGTCTAGCTTTTGAGACTTCAGTAGCATTTAAGACAAGAAAAGACGGCGATATCTCGACTTGTAACCTTTTATCAAGAACACCATTTTTCTTTTCTTCCGTTATTCAAGTCATTAAGGTGAGCAAGCATCCCCAAGGACTCAGAAACCCCCCTGATATTGTACCAACATAACAATCCCACACCAGATTCCCACATCAAAATCCCGAGGCTGGATCGCCTCAAGCATACGCTAGTTGTCGCTTGTGTCCGCCGGAAGCCCTACCGAGCACTTCCAACTGGCCTAGACTTTGTCCTTGCTTCACAACACGGACATATGTTCTGAGATTTAAACATATATTCGCAGTCACAAAGTCGAACCATCAAAGATTGTATGTTCGCTTCATACCAGGCCAAACAAATATGTCCTGCATCACATATGTTCCAACGTTTTTCGTCTACTAACACCTACACAAGCCTTCCAGTTCCTCCAGACCCGATATAATCTGGATATTTGACAACCCACAACCCCCCAATATGTCTGGGTTTGAGGTCATCGGCGCCATTTCCGGCATTATAACGATCCTTGATAGAGTCGTCCGTTTCAGTGAAGCCTGCAGAGACGTCAACGGTATTCCCTCCTCTATGAGGGATGCCCATGCTCGACTGCCATTGGTCATAGCAACCCTCAACCTCATTAACAACGATGTGCGATCCAAGTGCGACCCAGATTCATATCGCGCCATGAACAAGGTCCTCAAGGTATGCGAGAAGAAGGCGACTTGCCTGAAAAAGATATTTCGGGCGAGTATACCACCTGAGCTCCCAAAGCCATCGCTTCGCAGACGCCTCACCACAGCCGCCCTCATGACCATCCGCGTCGGTAGAAGTAGGAAGATCGACTCCCTGATGAAGGGTATCCTGGAAGATATCCAGTTGTTGGCCGACAACCGCGCACTCAGCGATACCACACGATATCGAATAAGAGAGTCGACGGAAGCCATGATTCAAGGGCATTGGCGCCGTGATTTGCCCTTCAGCCTTGTCTCCGATGAGTCGGCCGTTGTCGTTCCGTCCGCCTACGAGCACCGTAGACCCGGCAATACGCCACACCCAGCGCCACAACAGCAGCAGCCTTCGGGACACAACAACCACCACCACCCTAGTGGGACCGGGACACAGTACTTCCATATCCATGGCGGCGGAATTCTGAACATTAATAGTGGTCAGAGTCCGTACATTGTCGGGACCCTAACCGGAGGTGGCTTCCCATTCCCAACCGCTGCAAATCTTTGAATGACGAAGGAGGAAGAGGTGCCTGAAGCTGGCTGAGAGGGACGCGTGACGCCGCATGGAGGTAAAACTGGAGTGACTGTAGATGAGGGAGGGGGGCCGAAAAAGCATGAGAGTTACCCTTTCCTATGTCTGTTTTGCGCGTGGGAGACTGATGGTATGTGTATATGACCTGGCATAGAGAATTGGAGATGAACCGGAATATAAGTCTAATGGGTTTGGATTGTTCGGTGCACTCGCAGACGACTAGCAGGCTTTGATCCATACCACAACTTCGTGAATGGCGCATGAGCCTCTGAAGGAAGATCGGCAGGCATAGGCAGTTTTCGACTTCAAATTGCTAGTGGGACATGGAGGCTCCAGACTTGTCGCTCTGGGGCAGCTGGTGCCCGGCGGTTACTATAAACGGCCGCTCGGAGAGAAACAGGCGCCGTAAAGCCGTGCCACCCGCGAGGAATATCCGAATCGTTAACCCTATTCCTGTGTCAGTTGCGATGGCCAAGAAAAAGGCTCTACATACCCGATCCGCTGCGCATGCACGGCTTTTCATGGACTCCGCTTCCTATGTGTCGCTCCATCGGCCTTCAGTTCGTCGACCAGCTCTGGGTAGAGACCTGGGCAAAGGCATAGCATGAAGACATGTTGCCCCCAGCCTTCCAAGATTTCCGCGGCCAGCTCAACTAGCTCTTGCCGGGACTGATCCTCGTATTCCTTCGACCGACCCAGTGTCCAGGCTGCTTTCTCTTCATTCGAGTCGCAGTCAAGCGTTGAGAAATGAGTTGCTTCCGGCGGTCTTCTCAGGGTTCATAACAAGCCAAAATCAACAAAATAAAAGATAAAATAAAATAAAACCGTAAAATAAAAGAGGGGTGACAAGGGGTAAAACGGGTAGACGGCTTTTTGCAAAAACTATAAAAGACTAACCTAAGGTTCTTAACATTAGAAGGGGTAGATTCTAGCCGTTAAAACCAATCTTTCTCATATTATAGTCCTCGTGCCCGTCCGTTCAAACGGGCTGTGAAAAGTCTGCTCCCGACGGCTCGATGATGGCGTTTGTAGGGGTTGTTGGGATCTCTTTAGTATTGTAGGGGGTTTAGCGCACTAGCCGCCCTGCCTTCTTAATTCGTATAAAATTAGGCTGGTAATTACCCTTTATAGTATTATAAATTTGTAAGCTACCCTACAAGTTACCCTCCCCTTCTATACTCTATAGAGATACTTTGCCTTCTTTCTTTCTTTCTTTCTTTTATTCGTACTAGTTGCCTGTAGTAGTATAGCCGAATTTACCTCATCCCTTAGTAATACCCCTAGTAATATTATTAATAATGCCCCCGCCGGGCCTAATTTTAGCTCCCCTATAATAGAGAATACGTTTATTATTCTTAAAAACCCTACTAACGTCTTTATTTGTCTTAAAGAGATAGTTCGTATATTTAATAATATAATAAATATTAGAGATAACCGCTATTATAATATATTAATATTAATTCGTATCTATTAACTACCTTTCTAAGTTAGTAAGCTTCTTTGCGTTAAGTATAAAGGACGTAAATATACTTTAAATAATTAGGTTGAGCGCCGTAACCCCCGTATATCCCCTATCGCTAAATATAGGATTTAGTTTATTGAATAGAAGTTCGAAATTATCAATAGGGTTACGATTATTAAAACCGTTAATTAAATTTAGTATTATAGTTAGTATAATATTATCTATATTAGTAATACTATTAGTAATTTTATCGAATACTTTAAAAATATTTATAAAATCGACGCTAAAGTAGAAGGACTACCCGCCAAACGTTAAAAGATAGCCTTATAGAATATATTTAACTAAATTGTAGAGGTTTATAAATTTAAGCGTACTACTATAGCTAAATTATTTACCGACGTATTTAGGGAATTATTAATTAATTAGGTTATTAATTATAATATTCCCTTTAATACTATTTTTAACCCAACCTTCTACTAACTCTTATCCCTTTTTAACCCCGAATTAGTAATTAAGTTATTACCTTAAACCGGCGTAATAATTAAATTATAAGTCGACTATAATTATATTACAGGGCTAGATCACATATCAGATTACATGCCCTATACTTTGCGTACTATTGGCTAATACGCTGTAGCGCTCGTGCTATAGTACTAGGCCAGCCCGGGCATTAAGGCTCTATTACGACCTACTCTAATAGGTTATATGCCAGGCCCTATATCAACCCTAACTAACGTATACTCTTCTTACTTCCTTCGTATAATAATATATATCGTACCTTATACTTAATAGCGCCCTTACCCCGTAATAATTTATTATACCTCTTATTACGCTATACGTATATAAATAATAAAATACCCGGCAGCAAGTTAATTAGCAATTAAGTATTCAAACGATTAAACAATCAACTCCGACGTTCAACCTTTATAAGATTGAGGAAAAATAATCTAAACTTAAAATACTAGTATAAGCGGCTTTGCTAATTATCGCAACCATCGCTCAAACTTAATATTAACTGTACCCAATTAAAGCGGCCACAATTATTTCAATTACCCCGAAAACGACAATAATACTAAATTAATTGTTATTAACGAATATACTAATGAAACCGAATTTTTAGTACTTAATATCTATACCCCTAACCTCCTAAGCGAAGTACTTATTATTAATTAAAAATTAATTTTTAATTATAATATAATTAATGACTACCCTATCCCTATACCCGAATAAAGTTTATAAATACCCTAACCCCCTCCCTATCACCTACCGGGTTATAATTTTTATAACCCCGGCTTCGTACCCTAAGGAACGAATATTCTACCCTACGCCTAACCTAACGAAACGATTACTAATAACGAAATAGTATTACTTATTTTATACATTATTTATAACGGTAATTAATAATATAAGGTCTTCTAGATATACTTATATAATATACTTTAGGCTAATAACCCTATTAATACGTACCCTATTATCTACCGGTAATATACTTTAAATATAGTATAACTTCCGGCGTTCAAAGCTATTATTAATATTATTATAAAAACTTTTAATAATACTAAATACAATTATAATTAAAATATATTTAAGAAGGAGGCCGACGAGCGGGTCTATATCTAGGCCTAAAAAAGTCTTTAGAATAATATTATTTATTAGTGAAATAAAGTAAAGGGATAGTTCGGCGAATTTAAAAAATAGGAAGCTCTCTATACTAACCACAATATCGAATTAATAAAGACGCTTAATAATAATACTATTTTTAAAGTTTAAATTAAATCCCTATAAAATAAAATTATTAACTTTAAAATTATAAATAACGGCCTTAACGCTATAATTAAGGATTTAAACGCTATCGGCTCTAACTTTAATAATTCTAACGGCTCTAATTCTAATAACTTTAGCTCCGGCTCTAACGGTTCGGGTAATTCTAATTCCGGCAATTTTAGCTCTAACCCTAGTAACGCGGCCCCAAAGCTTTCTAACGGTATATAATACCGTATATTTAAAAACCCTACCATCTTTAATATATTAAAATAAAGCGCTAAAGAGCGTAACACCGCCTATACGATTTAATGTATTAAAATTCGCCTATATTAAGTATATAATAAATAATACTTCCCGACTAAATGTAATAAATTTATATATATCTTCATCTATTTAAATAAAATCCCTATATTAATTATCGAATTTAATATATAACTTATCCTTATTAATAAATACCTAGATCTCTAGAGGTAAAAGAAGGCCAAAAATCTAATTAAATACCTCGACTCTCATTACAATACTATAAATATAAAGGTAAAGGCCGATCGTATACTATAAAAATTTATTATAAAATCTTTATTCTAAAATTTCGCTAATAAATTCGTTCTTAACGCCGACCGTTATAATATAGGCGACGCTATATGCGTATTCTTATTATACTAGAAGGTTACTAACCAATTTAAAGTATTAGTTATCTATTAGGCTAATATCTTAATAAATAACGATTTTTAAAAATAATTTATATTCTTTAATAAACTTTCCTACAAATAAAAGGAAGAGGCCTTCAATAAAAAACTATTTAACCTAACCTCCTTTAATAATAATAATAAGGGTAGTAATAATAGCGGTTTAAATTCCGCCCCTAAAACCGTTTCCTAAAGTAGTAACGCTATAGACCTAAACTAATTCGAAATCGTTATACGTCGTTTAATTCTATCGACTTTATAAAAGAAACGTATTAATACTAATAAATACTAAAGATATAATAAGGTCAATTATAAGTAGAAGAAATATTAGAACTTCGTAAATATTAATAATAGAAAAGGTAATATTAACGGTACTAAAATCAACCGTCCCCCGGAGTATAAAAAGGATAATACTAGTAAAAAGCCCGGCTAGAATAATTATAATAATAAAAGCGACAATATTAACGCCGCTAATATTAAAGTTACCGACGAAGCTACTAACGAATTGGGAAATACCGAACCTTCGACTTAAATCGCGGATAAAAGCCAATACTTAAAAAAGATAAGGAAGGAAAGAAAAAAAATAATTTAGAAGCGGAGGGATACTTAAATAAATATAATAAAGATATTTTAAATAGGGAATTATATTGGGATTAAAAATCTCTAGAATTATTATTTATTAATTTAATTATAGTTAAACTAAAGAAATCCATTCTCCTTTCAAATTACCTTTATTATAGTAAATGTAAAATATACTACCTAATATTAATTAATAATAGTTATATAGGCAAAGGATTTATTAATAAAACCTTTGTCGAACGAAATTATATACTAATAAAAAAACTAAATCGACCGAAACCTTTAAAGTTAACTAACGGCAATATTAACACACATATTACAAATTATATTAAACTTACAATATATATTAGGGTTTATAATAAAGAGATTGAACTATTCGTATTTACCTTATCCCTAAAGAACCTAATTATTTTAAAGCTACCTTAGCTCTAATAGTATAACTTATTTACGGACTAAGAAAAAGGAGAATTCAAATTTAATTATAAATACTGAGGCACCTATCTTCTAACTAATACGCCGGATTTCTAAATATAAGTTCCTAAAGTCCTAAAAAAAACCATTATTAAATCTATAAAGGAGGAGAAAACCGTCGAAGTAGGCACGGAGGAGAAAACTATTAAAGCGGGGGAAAAATAGGAGAAAGCTATTAAAGTAGAGGAAGAGCAGGAGTAAACTGTAAAAACGGAAGCGAAAGAACTACGCCCTCTATTACAAACCTACAAAGTTATTTAATACTAAAAGATTAAATTAAAGGAGAAAATCGCTAAAGTTACAAGTATAAACCCTAAATAACTCTAACTAACGAATTTACTAAAAGGAAGCCAAATAATAATACTACCCTACGACCCAATACCAAAATCGAAACCCGAGGCTAAAACTAAGCCAATACTATATAAAATAATCGGGGGCCAACGCATATTAATTATTAACCTAGGAAGGAGGCTATTAATACCCCTATTCGTACGGCCTATTAATATTAACAATATTCTAATCAATATAAACAATATCGTTAAATTTAACGCAATTAACTTCAACTTCGCCATTAAAATAAAAAACCTCGAAATCGTTATTATAATTAAAAGGGAGATCGAAGAAATAATTTAGAAAATAGAAAAAACCATCGAATAAGGAATTAAATAAAAACTAGACGTAAGGAAACTTCAAATTATAGAACGTATATATAAAAATATTTACGTAAGCGACGGAATAAAATATAAAAATCAATTTATAAATTACTTCTTACGCATCCTAAAAGGGGAGGCCGGGGAAATAATAGCTAAAATCACAAAAAAAGACGCCAAAAAGTTTCACAAAAAGGCGGATAAACTAATAGCCACAAAGTAATAAATTAAAGCAAAGATGCCGCACTAATATCATAAATTCTAAAAGGTAGCGAATCTAATAAACGCTAAAATCATCCCCCAACACCATTCTTACAATTATAAAATCGAAATTGTCCCGGGTGTGAAAGCGTGATTCTACAAGAAATACGACTGCAAGACTAGAAGCCACAAATCAAAGTAATATTAAGTGTAAGGAAGGAAAGGGAAGTAAATAACGCTAGTATCGTAAATCCGGATATATAAATCGGTTCTACCAGGCGTCGCCGCCTTCCCAATCCGTACGGCCTATTAATAAGAATATAAGCCTCATTCCATCCGATATACTATAGCGCCAATACCTAATGCCCGGCACCCTATTACCTAGTAGCCAGTGCTCTAGGAGCCTAATTAACTATACTATAATATTACCCCCCCCTCCGAATAAAGGCTCAACCCCAAAGCCGAAAGAAAAGAAAATAGGATAAAAAACAAATATTATTTATATGAAAAACAATCGAATATATAAACCTATCGCAACGATTAGTCCAATTTATTATATTATAATAAAATCCTCCAAAAAGCAAATAAACTCTATGCTAAGCATCGCGATTATATATTTAATCTAATTATCGCGGCACCAATTATATAAAAACATAAAAAAAACTTCCCCCAATTAAACTCAAACAGACCGCCTCCTAAGTAGAGGATAAATACTATTGGACTTTAGCGTACTCTTATTAATAATATAGATTATTATTCTATACTACTATACTATATAACTTCGGTTACAATTTATAATATAATAATCTCGATAATACCTTTATTAATAGTAATAATGTAATTTAGCCCGCTTATTATTTCTTCTTCTTCGACTTTCTTATTATCTTTCCCTTTATAGAATCTTCTACCGGTATATTATTATCTTTATAATCTTTAAATACTACCCTATTCTCCTAAGCTCTTATCTACGTCGTTAATCTTTTTAGGGGGCTAAGTTTATCCAAATTCTATTCGTAATACTCCTTCAATTTAAATAGTATATTTTTAAATCCCTTAATTAAATACTATTTAAAATCTAAATCCTATCCCTTCTAATTAACTTAATATTTCAATTACCTATTAACTAATCGATATATAATAATATCCTCAATTTCCTACTCCTCTTCGTCGTTAATTATTTCGCCGGTAAAATTCTCGTTAACTTATCCTAATAAGGGGTTTATAGGATCTTTACGAAGGCGGTCTACGTAAAAAACTTTCGAACCTCTCTATAACGGCGGGACCTCTAAAATATATAAATGCCCTAACATTCCCGTAATTTTATAAAATATCCGTATTAAAAGGTAATCCAATTTATTATTAAGCCTATTTATCGACTAAATCTTTTTAATAATAAATACCTTATCCCTAATATTGAAATTAAAGTCCTTTCGATAGTAGTTAATTTACTTCGTCTACTTATCTTAAACCTTAGTAATTACCTTTTGTATTAGGATATAAGCTTCCTCTATTCTCCGAACTATTACTTTCGCCTCTTCCTTAGATAATTTCTCTTAGGTAATATCGCCCTCCTACTTTAAACTTTACGTCCAATCTATTATTAGTAAGATTTTAGGTAGGTTAAAGACTACTTTATATAATAATATTCCTTCCAAGCTTTTATACGGTAATATACCCTAAATACTATTAAATACTAGTATTAAATCCGACCAATCGTCCTAATTATAAAAGACGTAAAGCCTAAATCGTTAGTCGATATATTAATTTATAATTTCGGTTTACCCCGCTATCTATAAATAACCAAAGCTATTAAACTTCTAACGAATCTTTAATAATTTCGCTAATATTTATATAAATTCTAATACAAATTATAGTCCTCTATCGCTAACCACTTCTTAAAGTAGGCCGAAAATTCTATAGGGACCTTTATAGTAAAAAAAAGCGGCTTGCCTCCCAATTATAATATCCTTATATAGGTAATACTAAGATATTTTAGATAACCGATCTATTATAACCAAGGTATTATTATACCCCTTCTTATCCCTAAGCATAAATTTAAAATCTACGACCAATATTTACTATAGTTAATATTCTTTATATAATTCTAAAGGGTATAGCTTTCTTAACGTTTTATCCCTTAGAACTTTAGACGCTTTATATATCTAATAATTATTAACGTACTTATCGATATCTAATATTAATCTAGGCTACTAATAACGAATACTTACAATCTTCCTTATTTTATTTCTTCCTAAATATATTATTAGAAGGGAGTTATAGTATTCCTTAATTACCCGTATATACAATCGTCCCTCTTCCGTATCGGGAACGATAAACTTACTGTTATACAATATTAAGTCCTTTTTATAATTTAAGTGCTTATTACTCCCCTACTTAGCCTTCTCTCTATAAATTAAAATCGATTCGTCTATATAATTAACTTTTAACAACTCCTCTACTAAGATCTACGAAGTAATAGGCTCTTCTACTTCTTCTAACTTTTCCAACTCCTCCAGTATTTAATTATTAATTTCCAGTTCTATTGTTAATTCTTCCGGTATTTAGTCCAGGACTTCCGACGATTTAAATATTAACCCTAAGATAGTATTTAATTCTATTTATAATATTTCCTCTTTATTACCTATATATATAAAAAATCTATTATACGGCTTAAAGAGGCGGAGGTTCCTCTAATTATCCTTTTTCTATAATATAGTTTTAAACTCTTTTAATTTTCTTAATAGGGCGTCTACAATAATATTATCCTTACCGGGTTAATATATTATTTTAAATTCGAATTCCGATAATACTTCTAACTATATTACTTATCTACTATTTAGTAACTTTTTTATACTAAAGTATTCTAATGTTTAATAATCTATTATCGTAATAAATAGATTACCTTTTAATTCTAACCTCTATAATTTTACTACTTTAATTACCACTAATAATTCTTTATTGTAAATAGGGTAATTTAATTTAATTAAGGCTATTATTTCTAAATAGAATACGGTTAAGTACTATTCGTCTCTATCCTTTTAGAATAATATTCTAACGTATATTCTATCGGATATATCCATTTCTAATTTAGTCTCTTTACTATAAATAAAATAATTTAAGATTAGCGCTTAAGTTAAGGATTATTTAAACTTCTTGAAGGCTTTTTAATATTCGTTTAATTATTCGAAAGCCTTATCTTTCTTTATTAAATTTATTAAAGGCTTAGCGATATAATTATATTCTCTTATAAATTTCTAATAGAAATTATAGAATCTTAAGAAAGCTTATACGCTTTTTAACGTTATTAATTATAACCAATCCCTTACGGCTATAATTTTTTCTAAATCGATGGAAATACCTTCGGTATTTATAATAAATCCTAAGAACTTTATCTTAGTAATATAGAATTCGTATTTCTTAATATCCGCCTATAAATTTACCTTTCTCAATCTATCTAAAACTTTCCTTATATAAATTTTATACTCTATTAAATTATTAAAGAAAATAAAAATATCGTCGATATACGTACTATAAAAATCCTAATACCCTATAAACTTATTATTAATAAACCGTTAGAAGGATAAAAGTCCTCTATATAGTCTAAATAGTAATATTCTATATTAATAAGCCCCGAAGCTTATTCGGAAGGTTATAAGGTCTTCCTAGCTTACAACTATATAAATTCGATAGAAGGCTTACCGAATATCTATCTTTATAAAAATCTTCGCCCGGCTTATCCTAATTAATATTTCCTCTATAAGCGGTAAAGGATATTGATCTTTTTATAATATAACGTTAAATTTACGATAATTAACGCAAAATCGTAGCCCTCCTCTATTTACTTTCGGGATAAATAGTATTAGGGCGGCCTATAACGCTAAATTAGCCTCGATAAATCCTTTTTATAAGTTTTCTATAATATATTATCTATATTCTTCCAATTCTTCTAAGGTTATTCGATAAAAGGGGTTAACTTTAAATTCTTCTAATTAATAACCTTCTAGCATTTTTATTTTATAATCGACGCCCTTACGGAATTCTAGTAGGGTATTTAATTATACTTTATTAAAGACCTCTAATATCTCTACCGGTTTATAGTAATTTACCGAAACTTTTTCTAAAATTAATTACTATAATTCCTCTTTATTCTCTTTAAGGGGTATTCTCTCTCTAACCTTCTTTTCTATTAATCCTTCAATTTCGTATAAATTAATTACCTTAAGTTTTATTTTCCTCTTCAAATAAAAATCGAAAATATTATTATTTATTATTATTAAATTAATTAACCTCTTCTTTACCTATCCCTACTCCTTCTTTAATTAATAAAATCCTCTTTTATTTTAGAAGGGGTATAATTATATTACCGTTACGGGTTTCTCTTTCTTTTCGGGAGCTTTAGGCTTCTTATCGTTAATAATCCCTAGCTCTCTATTTATTATAATAATTTCCTAAGCGCGCGGATACGACGTTAAAGGTCTTCCGGGAACGCTTTACTTTAATTCTATTAATTTCTAATCTATTTAAGTTAATTCCGTCTCCTAAACCTCTTTTATTCGTATTTCCTTTCGTTTTTTAAAAATCTCCCTTATAAAGTACTCTAATTCCTATAGCCGAACTAATACCTATTAATATTCCTTCTAAGCTCGCTTACCCACTTCCCTTCTTTAATCCTCTAAATCTATTATTTCTTCTCTCCTTTTTATATTATTTTAATAGGAGGGGTCTATTATAAGGGGACCTATTCGGGTAACGTTAATATCCTTAATATCCGGGATTAGAATTATATTTTAGTTAAAAATTAGAGCGTTCTTCTTATAATTGGGTAATACCTCGTACTTCGCTAGCTATATTTTCCTAATAATTATATCCTTACTTAGTTTAAGAAGGATTAAAATTTATTAATTAAAAAAGGTTACCCTATTAATCCTCAAATAGCCTTTTAGCGCCCGTATTATTTCGTCTAATTTTATTTTTTTATAGGGGGTAACCAATCCTAGTTCGAAATCGGTATATTCTTCGAACTTTAATCGTTTTATTAATTTATTAGCAAAACTTTAATTTACTAACAATATAACATCTACTCCAATATCTATTAATATACGTCGTATTAAAATAGATAATCTATTATTTACTATAATATAATTAATTAGGAAAAGTCTTCCTCCTCCTAGGCAATCCCTAAAATTAAAATCTAAATATATTCTATTAATCTTATAATTATTTAATCGCTTTTCTTATTCCTCAATATTACTAATTTTAACGGATATCTCCCCTAGGGTAGAAATCTTATTTCCTAGGGTATTTAATTTTCTAACTCTAAATCCGAATCCTCTAATTTATTACCGCCGTCCTCCAATACGGCTTCCGGATCCTCCGGATCTTCGGGTATAAATCCTTTAATCTTCTATAGACCCTATATTTAATCGGCGATAACGTTAAACTTAGCCTTTAAGGTAACGACTTTAATTCTCTTTAAGCAGGCCGTTAATAAATAGCCTACTTAATAATAGTAGAAGTAACGATTTTTAATAATTAATTTCCTTATTTCTTCGAATATAGGTCGCTAGTACTTCAATATAATCGGGGGTCTCGAACTCTTAGACTAGTTATAGACCTTCTTTTCCTTAAATTTCTATTCCTCCCATTTTATAGTAGGATTTAAGGATTAAAATAAGAGGCAATAATCCTCGAAAATCTTATAATCCTTTAAATAGGTTATTTCAATAGGAATAGCAAGCTTACGAATAACCTTCTTCCTTATATCCCTTTTCCAAAGTTCCTTTAGTACCCGATACTTGCCAGCTAAGCGTACGAAGGTAGTCTTAAAATCTTAGAATCTCTCATTAAACTATATTTTCAACTTCTTATACTCGAGAACGGCCTTCTCTTTTACTATATAATTATAATAATCATTCTATAAATAATTCAATAAATCGTTAACCGTAAGTAACGCCTTTAAATATTCCCCATTAAAATATAATAATATTCCCTCTACTATTAATCCTCCTAATCTTAATATAACTTCTCCTATATAAGCGTCTTCGTCGACGAAATAATCCGTATTAACTTTAAATTTATATTTCATTTATAGTATCTATATATCGAACGACACCTTATTAATATTAGGATTATTATTAAAAATATAAGGGTCGGCCGCTTTAAACGAACGCTTAGAGCGTAAGACCACCGATAGTAGGCTAATAGGGGTATATCCTCCTACTTAGGGTCTAATAATTAATAATAGCGGCGGTAAAGGAGTTAGGCCGGTAGGCGGTCTAGCGGGTAACTTACGCCCTTTACCTCCGTTATTATTATAATTATTATCTAATAATTCCTCGTTATTTAACGGGTCGTCGTCTAGCGGGTTACTATCTATTATAATACGCAATTGAGGGGTTACGAATATCCGCTTCCGTATTTCGTCTAGGAGAGGTTTAAAATTTACCTCTTACCCGTCATTATATTTAGCCGCGTTATCGAAAATAACGCTACGTTTAGTCTTTCCAATTCGCTAACCGCTTTCTTATATTTCGGTAATATAAGGGGGTAGTAGTACAATATAAAACGCGATCGTCTAAGTAAGCAACCGATTTTATTATTCAAGTTCCCGAAACTACTATTCGAAATCAGCGGGAATCTAATTGTACGGCCATTAAAGATTCTCCTTTACCTATATATTGAATTAGAATCGAATATTAAACTTTAAGATCTCCCCCACCAAGCGATTATTATTCTAATACAACTTATAAGCCTAATTAACGAAATAGAGCACTTATAAGTCTAAATGTATTATATCCCGACTAGCTTTATCGAGAATTATAAAGAAATTATATATAATATTGTTAGCGGTTTCTTCGAAAATAATACGCCAATGGAATTTATATTATATTATAGAGGGATTAGCTTTGTAAACTTATTAGAATATCGTTTCGTCTATAAATTTATTAAGAATGTTAACACCGTACTTTCTAAACCTCTTACTAATTTCGATTATTTCTAATATAGGTTTGAATAATATAATCTCTTTATAATTATCTATTTAAGCGTTGTAGATCGTATCGGACCGAAACCGTACCTTAATCGCTAAATTTTCGTATATAAGGTTCTATCGTAGGAATTTTATATAGGGGTAAAGGTAATAAAGATATCGGCTTCTAAAATCGGATACCGTTATAGGGGTATCTTAGAAATTCCCAACTTTATCGGCGTCGTCTAATATTATAATTTCTACCTCCGCTTTAGTTGGGACGTTATTCTATTAAATTATCTTTTAAATTTTTATGGCTAATATTTAATAGGAGCAGTCTAGATCCGGGTCCGTAAAATGGAGGTTCTAATTCGGGTTTATACCTATAGGCGCTACCGTCTTCCTTAAAGGTAATAATTTTTTAAGAGGCGAAAGGGCCGGCTTCGGTTGTAAGGACCTTATAAAGGTAATAAAGTTAAAAATCGCCTTACCCTTACCTTTTAATTACTTATAGGTATTATAAAGTATAGTTTAGGGGTCGGTCTACTTCTCTTTAGGCTTTTTTATACTTCTTAAAAAAGGAAACGAATTGTTCGCGTCCTCTACCTTAAATTAATAATATTTAATAATTTTTATTAGTGTAACTAGCTCGCTACCCTACGGATTATATTTAATATTAGACCTATTAAGTATCGAAGCCGTATTGGAGCGTAATTAATTTATAACTAATATATCTAGGCTAGAGGGTTCTTCCTTCTATCTACCGAACTAAGAAAGGGGGTTACCCAATCTAACTACTAAACTAAAGCCGTAGTTATTATTTTAAGTTAAATCAAATAAATTTATTTCCTACTTATATTATAAATTAGGGTTCAAAACGAAATTAGAATTCGAATTAAAATAACTGCTCGAGCCACTATTATTAATATTATTATTTCCGGCGTCGGATATCGTATAATTAACTCAATCCGAAAAGCGGGAGATAAGGGGGGGGGGGGGGGGTTTACTCGCTCCGTTAGTACCGTAGTACACTAACGCTTTAAGGAGACTTGGTAATCCTTTAATAAATAATTACGATAATTATAATCAAACCGAATAACCGTAGTCAAACAAATAGATAGTTACCCGGTATAATTACTAATAAGATAGGATATTATAATGCCGTCCCCGGGCAAAAGAATAATATTTAATATTATATAAAAGCGTAATTCTATAAGAAATACGACTATAAGACTAGAAGCTACAAATTAAAGTAATATTAAGTGTAAGGAAGGAAAGGGAAGTAAATAACGTTGGTATCGTGAATCCGGATATATAAGTTAGTTCTACCAAGCGTCGCCGCCTTCCCGATCCGTACGGCCTATCGATAAGAATATGAGCCTCATTCTATCCGATGTGCTATAGCGCCAGTGCCTAGTGCCCGGCACCCTATTGCCCAGTAGCCAGTACTCTAGGAGCCTAGTCAGCTATATTATGACACTGGGTACCGAACTACTATATTCGTAATTTAAACCCTTCTTACCTATAAAATTAAGCGTTATTAAGAAGTAACTAAACGATAACCTTAAATAAAACTTTATTAAACTATCCCAATTACCCGTTTCCTTACTAATTATACTAACTAAAAAGCCGGGCGGTAGCGTCTATATCTACGTAAATTACTGTAGTATTAATAATGCTACCTTAAAGATAAAATACCCTCTACCGCTAATTAAAGAAACGCTAAACGCTATTTATAAAGCCAAAATCTTTACCAAATTAAATATTATTACCGCCTTCAACCGGATTCGTATTTATAAGGGCTATAAATAGCTTACAATATTTATAATACGGTTCGGGCTCTATAAATCACTAATATATCTATTCGGTTTATAAGGCACGCTAGTAACCTTCCAATACTTTATTAATAATATCCTCTATAATATATTAAATAAGTTCGCCACCGTTTACTTTAATAATATCCTAATCTACTCGAATAATAAAAAGGAGTATATTAAATACGTTTTAAACGTTTTAAAACGCCTAGAAAAAGCGGGCCTACAAATCGACATCGACAAATACGAATTCTACACAATAAGGACCAAATACTTAGGCCTAATTATCACACCGGGAAGTATTAAAATAGATATAAATAAAATTAAAGCCGTAATTGTATAGGAGGTACTAGAATCGAAAAAAGTATTACAATCGTTCCTAAGCTTTACTAACTTCTACCGCCAATTTATTAAGAACTTCTCGAATATAACCAAACCGCTCTATAAATTTATTAAGAAAACGAACGATTAATAATAGGGCATTAAGCATTAAAAGGCATTTAATAACCTCAAGACAGCGTTTACAATAATACCAATCTTAAAAATCTTCAATTAGAGTAAAAAGATAATAATTAAAATAAACGCCTCAAACTAAGCATTTAAAAGCACTTTCTCTCAATAGGAGGATAATAGTATCCTTTATCCAATAACCTACTTCTCGGCCAAATACATCGCAGCCGAATACAATTATAATATTTATAATAAAGAACTACTAACTATCGTAAAAACCCTCGAAAAATAATCACCTAAATTAAAGGGCGCCCAAAAACAAATAGAAATTATTACCGACTACAAAAACTTCAAAACCTTCGCTACAACTAAATAGCTTACGCCCCAGTATATACACTAATCAAAATTTCTCAACTATTTCAATTTCCGTATTACCTATAAGTAAGGTATAATAAACATCCGCCTAAACGCTTTAAACAAAAAACCTAAGGATAAACCCTAAAACGACGATAATAAACGTTTACAAATTAAAAAAAAACTATTAATCAATCCAAACCACTTCGACCCAACCTTCTTTAAAAACTAAAACGTAAATAACAATAAAATAACGGACGTCGCCTATCTATACTTAGGAACTATAGAAAAAGTCTACCATATAAACTACGCTATAGACCTCTATAATTAGGACTTAAACTTCGACGACCTCAACCTCTACGAACTTAATATTACTAAATCTACTAATAACCTTATCGACGATAATTATACCAAATTGAATTTAATATAAGAAATAATCTTATACCTATAAAAAGACGGCCAATAGAAATAGACCCCAAAGGTTACAAAGAAATTCAAAATTGCATTTATAGAATATATAATACAAATAGGTAGAATTTATTAAAGGAAGGATACCGAAGAACGTATACTAATCAATCCAAACGATAAAAATACCCAGCTATAATTTATCTACAAAATATATACAACTAAACCAGGAGGTCACCCTAATTATAAAAGAATATACAAAATATTTAACCGGTTTTATTACTAACTGGGTATATACTAATCCATTAAAGAATTCTATAAAACCTACCTAGTATACGTAAAAACAAAGTCTTCACAACATTCACTAATAAGATTCCTAAAGCTATTTCCAATACCCTTCAAATTATAATCTAAAATTTTAATTGACTATATTACCCCAATAACGCCCTATATTAAATAAAATAAAATTTACCGCTATATTATAATTATTATCGACTACCTAACTAAAATAAAGTATTATATCCCTATAGAAACTTTAAAAACGGACGAACTAGTAGAGAGGTTTATCGAACGAATCTATAATATTTATAATCTACTAAACAATATCGTATTAAATAAGGGATTATAATTCATCTCTACGCTTTAAAAGACCCTACACGAAAAGTTAAGTATCACCGTCAAATTTTCTTCGGTATTCTATTCCTAAATAAACGGCTAAACTAAATGTATTAACGTAAAAATAGAATAATATTTATAATTCTACGTCAATTAAACACAAAACGACTAGGCGGACTAACTACTTTTAACCGAATTTACTTATAATAATACCGTTTCCGAAATAATTAATATCAATCCCTTCTATACTAACTATAGCTTTTACCTACATATAAATATAAAACCGGCCAAACTATACCCGCCTAACCTTTTAAATATATAAAAAAAGGAATTCTTTAAAATTTCAAAAATAGCTAACTAATTCCAAACTATCCTAAATAGCGTAATAGTACTCTCCAAATAAATACAAAACCGTTACGAAGCGAATACTAATAAAAACCGTAATAATACCCCCAAATACCGCGTCGGCGATAAAGTTTTACTTAATACTAAAAACCTGGCTACAAGAAGGCCGCAAGCTAAATTAGTACCCAAATTCGAAGGCCTATTCAACGTCCTTAAATATAATTCTTACTATATTAAATTCAAATTCCCTAAGAATATAAAAGTTAACCTAATATTCCATATCTCTATAGTAAAACTCTAGGATACAATAAGACTCCCCGGCTAATAAAATATTAAATAGGACATTATAACTAATAAAGGCCGGATAATAATAAAAATTAATAATTATAACGATAATTAATAAAAATAGGAATTCAAAAATATTATCGGTTATAGTAAAGTAAATAACGGCCGCTAAATATATTACGTTAAATAGAAGGATATCGACAAATCTAATTAGTAACTAATTAAAGATTTAAAGGGTTATAATAATACTATTTAAAAATTTCATAATACTAACCCTAACGTTCCACTACTACTAATTTAGGTTAAGAAGAAACGGGGTAGAAGGAGGCTAAAGAAGAAATCAATTCGGGACTTTAAACTAACTCTCACCTCGGATTTACAATAATAATAATAATAATAACAACCCCTTCGACGAAGTACCAAAGTCGCATAGTAAAAAGGATAAATTCAACAAAAAAAAAAAAAAAAAAAAGGAATTCAACTCAATTTAGCCGCGCACCCTAATCGAAGCCTTATAATATACCTTTTTTCAAAACAACCGTCCCGGGCCCGAAAAATAATATGTTTTACTATAATCTTATATCTCCTATTCCCCCGGCAACGAATAAAATCCTACGAATAAATAAAATTAGAAAATTAGAATTAGTATAATCTTTAAAATTAGAAAGCTAGAATTAATATAAAAATAGTAATTATAAATAGGAATCGAATAAAGAGTCTCTACACTATTTATACCAATAGTAGTTATATACGTTTATATAAACCGCTATACTATAAGCGTCCCTATAGTACCTCCGAAGGGGCTAATAATAGTAAAGGAGTAGGATATAGGTTATAAAACGACGATTAGAGCGTTCTAGAGTATTATTTAGGATTATTTAATATAATAATATAAGTAGAGGAAAGTCTTAAAGAAAAGGGTATATCTAATAATATTTTAGCTAGCGGTTAACTCTTAAGTAAAAGTTTTAGTGCCGAACAATTTACTGCTTTAGTATAGGCGTTAAAAATTTTCATCGCGATTTAATTAGGCGCATCCATAAGAGGACTGGGAGGACCTACTTTAGGTAAAATAATATATTTAAATAATAATTTCCATAGCCGGGAGCTTTTCTTAAGGGGAAGTAATATTATAAGGCTAAATCACATATCAAATTATATACCCTATACCTTACGTACTATTAACTAATACGCTATAGCGTTCGTACTATAGTACTAAGCCAGCCCGGGCATTAAAGTTCTATTACGACCCACTCTAATAAGTTATATACCAAGCCCTATATTAGCCCTAGCTAGCGCACACTCTTCTTACTTCCTTCGTACAATAACACATATCGTACCTCATACCTAACAGCGCCCTTGCCCCGTAATAAATTATTTATATTAATTTATAAATATTAAGAACGTATTAACGGCAACCCTATTTAAAAAGTACGTATCTTTCGATCTCTAGACTTCTAGTAATAACTTCGCTCTTCTCGGTATCTATATTTATTACGTCGATAAAGAGCGCGTCTTATACAATTATTTACTTAATATATATTATATAAAGGGTAGGTATAGCGGGGCAAATATCGCGGTAATAATCTTTAATATATTAAATCGATAAGGGTTATTTAAAATAAATTACAATTAAATTCAAACTTAAAATCAAATTGGCTATTTCTAGAATAATAATATTAATTTTAATGATATTTGCGTATTTTACTTAATTGAAGGCCTATATTCTAACGAAGATTTTCTAACCAACGAGGTTAAACTTAAAGAATTAAAGAGTCAATTATAATTGCGCTACTTTAATTATATCTTTAATTTTGCCGCGAATGTAACGGTTCTGAACGAGTGTTACACAGCGAGCAGTCGTGTAAGGTTAAAATGCTATATTTAACAAAGAGGAAAAGGAAGGACTACGTAGAAGGCGCAGTCTAGAAAAGGGTTTTGTAAACCGTAGTACTAAGGCCGGGGCAAGCGTACTAGAGCCTTTACTAGCTTTACAGACTTAGCATCCGCTAAATCTAACCCCTAGGCTCTAGCCCTATAATATTACCCCCCTACTCCCTAAAGGAGACGTAGGCCCGCCGTACAAGAGTCGTAGCTAAATTATACAAAAATAACGAAACCCATTAATAACTACGCCCAATCAAATACCTACCGTACGGGGAAGAATTAATAATACTAAGAAAAGTATTTATATTAAGCTTCTAAATAAACGCTACACGATTACCTACTCCCTACCCGGGTTGGCAATGCCCTACTAAGTACCTACCCTTATAGAGCTGCGCCTATTGGCCTAAGTATTAAGATTTATTAAGGGTTTAGGTCTTGCCTATCCGGCAGTCCTCTTCCGCTAACTAAATCCATAGCGGTAGCGGTTAAAAACAAAACTATTACCTAGTACTTCGTATCGCTCTACTTCCTTTACTAATAGGAACTATCCTTTTAATATTTTATATATACTTCCCGCTAGAGGCGACTTTAATAATCTTTATACCTGCGAAATATTTATGCTTACTACCTTCCTACGGTTGCGTTTCGTAGTAGGTACTAGCTTTTGGCTACGTAATAAGAAATATAGGGAAGGATTTTTACTTCGCTAACTATAGGGCGATATAATAAGATAAACTAGTACCCTATCTACCCCTATAAAGACCTCGCCCTCTTAATTATCTAATTCGGCTCCTCCTTTTGAACTATAATAGCTCTTTCTTATTCGTAGTATTCTTAGGGTAGACATCCTATCTTTACTTAATCTAAAAACTCCTCTCTTTGGTTATTATCGTTATAACTATTTAGGCCCCTACTAGGTCGAAATAGACTAATTTCACTTCTACGGAACTAATATTACTTCTTAGACTAGTAGAGCCTTAGTAGAGTTTCTATTCTACTTCCCCTTTCCCTTCCTCCTCCTCCTCCTTATTACCGAAATTATAATCGAAATATTAAAAGGACCGTCCTTATTATTAACCGAAGTATACTTAACGGAGGCAAAGGCTAAAAAAAAGTATTACCGTTAAGAGTAGATAGCGGGCGAAAGGTAGGCGGTAAGCCTATATCGTAGGGGCGAATCCATCTACGTAGAGCTTGGACGTTCGAAATCTTTAGGACTAGTACTATTATTAAGAAGGACGGGGGTCCGGGTAGTAGCGGCGGCTGAAATTAAGGGGGATTATAAACGAACGAAGCAAATTGGGCGAAAGCGAGAAGAGTATCGCTAGGAGTTGCGAAAGCGAGGATGAAATTACTAGCAATCGCGGGAGCGAAAGGGACTCTTTACGAGAGTGAGAGCCGTAGAGATTCTTCTAACGGGCCGGCGAGAAAAAGGGGTACCGCTAACGCGAGAGACGTGGAGGATAGGGTTATTATTAAGGAACGAGAGCGATAGCGTTGCTAAGGAAGACGAGAGTAACGGGGAGACCGGTATTATTAGAGGGTGTTACGGCGTAGAAAAGGACGTACGAAGTGCAAGGACTATACTACCTAATACTAACTTAGACTAAAGACAAAAAGTTGAAGAGGGGAAGAAATCCCAAAAGGGAAGGCTCGATGCCAGAGCTGGGTTTTATACCCAGGCCGCGGGAGGCAGCCAGAGCCAAGCCCAGAACCTGAACCGCCTTATAAATGGAAGCCACCCCTGGAAGCCACCCGTAAATAGGATCCATATATAGAATCTATAACGGTTAGTACTAGCCGTTACATTACCCCCCCCTCGTAACAAGCTTCTGTCCTAGAAGCGTTAAGAATCTAATTATATATATAATAATAGAAAGTGTAGCCCGTTGAGCTTGAATCCTAAGACCTTAGTCTCGGGTCGAGGCTCTACTATATATAAACTCCCGATACTCTATCCACCTCTTAACTACTAAATTGAATAATAATAATTAAATCTTCCTTCTAATCCTCCGAAAGCTCTATATACCTATCCATCTTTTCCGCCGCTAGAATACTTAAGAATCTTGATCGTCGTAACTTGTTGAGGGTCTTGGGAACCGGAAACCGTTGTTCAGCTGTGGAGAGCAATATCGAAGTAATAGCGAGAGAGAGAGAGTTTCAAAATTGAAGTTAAAAAGAGATAAGAACTTCGATAGTAATACAGCTTTACTGGGTATCTATAATACCGTCTAATATTAAATTTAAATAGCGAGTACCGTAATCTATCTTATTAGAGACTTCTAGTACCCTAGTACCGAAATACTATATTAGCAAATGAAATAGAAGAAAGAGAAGTTGTTAATCTCAAAAACGATAATTAAAAGAGTAAAAGAGTTAAAAAGAAGCGAAGAAGAAATAAGGAAAGGGGACAATTGTAATAATAGTTAAAAGAAGGGTTGAGAAGAAACCGGACGAGTAAATTATATATTTTGGGAATACGGTTCTATGAGGCTTAAAGAGTAAGTTGTATTTCAATACCGAAATTAATAAGACGAATCTACTATTTTGGTTTTCGTTATTATTGATAAGGCTTTGCTTAAGGCTCTACTTGAGGCTCTACTTGAAGCTCTATTCCTAAGTGTCTAGTTCGGTAATAAATTGAATAATAAAATAGGAGATTTCGAAAAGAGAAGAGAAGAGACGGCGTTAAAGTCCGTCCTATATATTAATATTAATATTGAATAATACAAGTATTAAATTGTCGGTAAAGAAGGTACTACGCTTGTAGTTATTAGAACGATAAAGACCGGATGTAGTAACTAAAGCCGCGGTTCGATATTGTTATAGTTTGCGCTCCAATTAGAATAAGCGAATAGCAGAGAAAAGTGGGGGTACGGCTTTATAAACCTATATATAAATAAAAGGACGAACCGAATAGAAGGTTCCTAGATATACGGCTCTATATTCCGTTCCCCGAGTAAATAATTAGGGCTAAGGCTTAAACCCAGGTAAATAATTAGGGTTGAGGCTCTACGTATAAAGATATTAATAATAATAAATAATGCTGAAAAAGGTATAATTTTATAGTTTTATTCGCTATAAACGCCCGCCAAAGGTAGTACCTCTATTATTAATACTCCTATTTAAATCGTTCTACCGCATAGCTTCTAACGCTATTACTACGAAATAAACCAATAATAGGATTTAATTAGCAAGTAGAGACCTTTAGAAAATAGGTAAAGAATTGGTTAACGAATATCGATTTTGGACTAGCTAGGTATACGGGGCCGAAGAGCGCCATTAAGATACGCCCGTTCTATAGTATAAAAAACCGGGGGAACGCGGAGGAGTTAGTATAAGTAAGGCTACGCATACCAGCTTCCAATACAAGAGATCTATAATATAGGTTAGTATAGGTAAAGCTGTGCAAACTAATTAGGTCGTTCTTAAGACTCTAGTATTATCGTTATCGATATCGAAAGGAAAGTATTATACGACCCGAAGGAAGGAACTTCTTATAATATTACGGCGTAGAAAAGGACGTACGAAGTACAAGGACTATACTACCTAATACTAATTTGGACTAAAGACAAGAAGTTGAAGAGGGGAAGAAATCCCAAAAGGGAAGGCTCGATACTAGAGCTAGGTTTTATACCTAGGCCGCGGGAGGTAGCCAGAGCCAAGCTTAGAACCTAAACCGCCTTATAAATAGAAGCTACCCCTGGAAGCTACCCGTGAATAGGATCTATATATAGAATCCATGACGGCTAGTACCAGCCGTTATAGAGGGGACGAGAGTAGTACGGAGAGGGAGACTTTTTAGGCGTGCTTACGAGAGGATGGCAACGAAGGTTTAAAAAGAGGGTTAAATATAATATAACGGTTCTAAACGAGTATTATATAGCGAGTAGTCGTATAAAGTTGAAATATTATATTTAATAAAGAGGAAAAGGAAGGACTATATAGAAGGCGCAATTTAGAAAAGAGTTTTGTAAACCGTAGTACTAAGGCTAAGGCAGGCGTGTTAGAGCTTTCGCTGGCTTTACAAACTTAGTATCCGCCAAGTTTAACCCCTGGGCTCTAGCCCTATAATGTTACGGCCTGGCCAGACTGCCTGCCGGACTGTTATGTTTGCCCACTAAGGTCTTGGCGTGGCTCCTGGTTCGCCGCATCCATTCTAGATCCACTTCCCGCTTCTAGACCCACTTCATTCCTATATTTAACCGTGCCAGCCAGAGCCAACACTCAACCTTCCTTTTTACTCCTTATAGTTAATTATTTATTATATTTGTCAGATTATTCGTATATACTGCCCTCGAGATTTATGTACCGTAATACTTAATTAACTATCCTTCTCCTTTACCGGAGTCGTACTTTTTCCTTTCCGACGATAGGAGCCGCACCTTATAGCCTTCTCCTTTTGGCTGGGTCTCTCGAACTTCGATCGCGACCGCTTTGCGATTTGAGCCTGGTTTTCTCTCGTTATTGGAATCGCACGACTTTCTTATAGCGAGGACCGCCGTAAACCTGAACTCACCCCGCGAATAGCATACCTTACGAAGCTTTATTATTTGTACCCCAGCCGACTAGACCCGGATTTCCAAATGTAACTAATAGGGCGCCTACCGCCTAACCGTATCGTTGGCGACGGACTTTGACGGACTTTCGACCTTAGGCTAGCTTTCTCTCGGCGGATTTTCGAAATTATTCCCAATCGTTAGCAGCGGCGGGTTTATAATTAAAGCGTGGAGAATTATAAGCGACTTAAAGATTACTACACTAGCGGAAGAATTGCAACGCTAGGTTTCTCTATCTTTATCTTTCTAAGCGAATTAATAGCTCTCTCTCCCTTATTTCGAAAAGCTACACTTAAACCCCGACGTTTGCGCCGTTTTTCGAAAAAAACGGCATCTATTCACTTACCCTTTAGCGGATTATATTATTAATACTATTTACTACCTTCTGGCATTCACCATTCACCCAATTTAGTACCATTTATTAGCTATCGATTACGTTATTAATACTATTTACCAATATTACTACTTTTCGCGGCCATTCAATTGCCCGCTCCCTTCTCAATAGTCAATCAAATTAGCAAACAGCTATTACATACTTTTAACCTCATTACTAACAATCTATTTCCCTCGTAGTTACCCGAATAACGGTATTACTAATCCCGTATATATTTATTTCTACTATCTCATCTCGACTTGCTCCTCCCATCTCCATAATTCTAGCGCTCCATCTTAAAAACTATCACGACGTATTACAATCCCTTTCGCATTTCCAGGTTAAAAACCGCAACTCCCATTATTAATCTCGCGTCTTTCAAGATCTATTAACCTATTAGAAAGACCGTTTACCTTTCCTCTTTAAGGTACGCGTATAAGAAATTAAAAGAATATTATAAATATTATTACCGATACCGCGCTTCTAATTGACACTCCTACTGCTACGGTACTAGTTATTTTCCGTTATACCGTCTTTATATACTTTCAACCTCTCTCCCGACAATTCTATTTCGATATCCCTCTTCGACTAAACTACGGTTCTAAACTCCAAATACATTATAATACCTCGCGTTACGTCTTCAATTTCAAAATTACACGTTCAAATTAGACATTAGTCAATAGGATAAGCACCCTAATAGACTATTAGATATCAGCATAAGAAATAGGATTACGACGTTATATAATACTTATTAGTATATTCTCTTTTATTTAATATCGATAGTAATACTGCTATTACGGAACCGGTATTATCTCTTCTTTCAATTCGTTATATGGAAGGATGAGACTCTTTGAGGCTCTGCGAGTACCTTGATAGATTTTATATAGATATATAGATTGATAGTGTTTTTCTTCGATTCTGGGGCTAAGTCTTCTTTACGAGGGGGGGGTAATGTCACGGCCTGGCCAGACTGCCTGCCGGACTGTCATGTTTGCCCACTAAGGTCTTGGTGTGGCTCCTGGTTCGCCGCATCCATTCTGGATCCACTTCCCGCTTCTGGACCCACTTCATTCCTATATTTAACCGTGCCAGCCAGAGCTAGCACTCAACCTTCCTTTTTACTCCTCATAGTTAATTATTTATTATATTTGTCAGATTATTCGTGTGCACTGCCCTCGAGATCTACGTGCCGTGACATATGACAGCGAAGGCCTTTTTTAAAGGGGATTTTCGTAGCCTTATTCGATCGATAGCGATAGAGGAAGGATAACATTAAATTTAAATTGAAGAAAATGAATTATTAACGGAGTAGAAGAAGTAGGGTCCTATCGGCAAACTTCGAAATATAATTATATTTATCCGCCGCTCTCCTTAGCGTAAGGAGAAATTTATTAAATTTATAAAGGGGAAAATAATTAAAGAAAAAAAGAATTAATATAACGATATCTTTCTTAATCCTAAGGTTAAAGCTATTATATTAGTTATTAATAATAATATTAGATGGAACTCTATATATTATATAATTTAACGGGCTTTCGATCTAAAGGATATTATTAACGCTTTTTATAAATAGAACCGCCGTTAAAATAATACTAATAAACGTATCCTATCCGAGGATATTTTAACTAAGGAAGACTAGGATATATTTACCGCTACCCTCTATATTTTTAAGCCGTTTAAGAAGATTATTAAGATATTTGAATAATGTAAACTGCACTTCCCTATAATAATAATTACCTTCTACCGTATATTCGAAGATTTTAAATAATAGTAAGACTGCTACTATAGAAAAATCGCGCTATATAAGGTAGAGAAGGAGGAGGGGAAGGAAATTTATTATAATAAAGACCCTATTTTATAAAAGATTATTAATAATATCTAGGGACGATTACGCTATATTCTAAATCGACTTCGCTATTTAGATAAATTCGAATTAAATTTACCTAATATTTAATAATATAATTATTAACTAACTATCTCCTCCCCTCTTATTAGTAGTCAACCCCTCGCTATTAATAATTAACTTATTAATTAACTTCCTAGTAATTAACTTACTAATTAACTTCCTAGTAATTAATTTAGTGCTTAGTTTCGTACTAGCCAGCCTTGCCCTCTCCCTAAATTAATTAATAACGGTTATTTATTTATCTAGTAATATTTCAATTATACAATCGCTAAGTTCGAGAAATATAAGGAATTTATAGGCAAATCTTCGTCGTATTAAATTACTATAATCTTTTACCCCGGTTATAGAAGGAAATAAATTAATTTTAAATTAAACGGTCTAGAAATTAGCCGGATATTCGCCAATTTTAAGATTATTTACCGTTAAAAATACTAATATTGTAAAATAAGTAATAATATTAATTAGGATCTTGCTAATTTGAGTCTAATTACTTTGTTAACCTCCACTCTTTAAAATAAGGAGGGTACATACAATTGGTTAATTCCGCCAAACTATTATAATACCCCGGTATTATAACCCTCCTTTAAAGACGAGATTATAATATATTTAAAGGAGGACCCCTAACCCGTATTTAATCCCTTAGTATAGTAGGTTTAGAATGAAGGCAAATACCTTCGTTTAGTAATAATAGTATTTGACTATTTATTAATCCTTATTATATTTAACGAATGCGAGAGGGTATTCAACTTAGCTAAATTAATTTTAGTATTATAATACTATAAATTATACTATAATACTATTAATAAACTATTAAACTTAAAAATATAGAACCGTCTTAATATCGATATTGAGGAGGAAGGTTTGTAATAGCTTTATTTAGATATAATCTCCTTTGTCTTATTGCTTATCTTATTCAATATATTTATCTCTACGTTTTTATTATATAATTGTATCGATACGGCTGATGGAAGTGTGTAATTACTGTATCCCGGGACCGGAATATATATAATCCGGTGGCAAAAAGGATAAAACAAAACAAATTGGCTTAAAATTACTATAAAATCTCGATTTTATAGCAAAATAAAACAAAACGGCGAAATCCGGATTTTATTTTGGCTTGTTATGAACCCTGGGTCTTCTTGTGCTGCAGATATCCCACCGAATTTCAATTCTTCAGCCAGAACAGCGTGGTCATAAATAGTACAGTCGTCGCGTCGGTCGTTTCCATAATTTCGAATGGAAAATAGTATCGAGGCGCCATCAAAAAGGGAGTATAGACATCACGCTTGGGTTAGAATAAGGTTGATAACGAAGATGTACAAGTGAGAACGAGAAGCCTGCGCTGATACACAGAGAGGTCTTTTTGGGAGGAGAGAAAATGCCTACTAACTGGACAGCTGGCGTCAGCATCGGACCTCGGGAACAAAGGGCACGGACCAAATAAGGTAAGCTTTGGAGCTTCTTCCATAATAGTCCGAGCGTTCTTTATCTCGAGCTTATCTCTTTAAGCGTAAAATAGGCCATTTTTTTCCCGGCCCATAAAAACTTTGGAGTACCCAAGTTCTAAACAGTTAGTGGCTCTATCAGAGGACTTATAGCGTCCTGCTAAGATACTTTGAAAGTAACCCGAAGTAGCCAAAGGGTTGCATTTTGGTGTTTAAGTCACCTCATTAGCTACAAACCCCTGTCGGGAAAAAAATGGCCCATTACACGCTTAAAGAGATCAACCGAACCGCCAAATGACCCGGATCATCTGAACGGAAGCACTTACTAAAGCCGACGGTGTGGCTAGGCAAGTGTGCTTTGAAAGTAACTGATTCTGTAGTAGTTACACCGGAGGAGTGTTGCACGCGCCTTTGAAATGAGAAGTAGGTAACATGGAGCCCCAGATGGCCGGAATCTATGGCCACAGAGACTCAAATCCGTAGGTACAGAGACCCCCCACTTTTGTTTAGTATTTAGCCAACCATCAGCCGCTATCTCCCATCGCAACCATGTTCGCTGAATAAAGCTCTTCACGACATGAATAAAGCTCTTTACAATACGAAGTGTGCCGTGTATTATCGAAAACCTATTGTATTAGAGAGATACTCGGCGGGCAGTGTTGAAAATTATTCGGGCAGTAGTTGGAGAACGAAAAGAAATTGTTTGGGATAAAAGGTCGGTTCAACGTCAACTTCGTTAAGGTTAGTAGGTAGTTCGGATAAAAGGTTCAACGAAAAACGAGATAAAAAAGGGAGGATAGGTACTTTATAATCTTTATATGTCGCAGATATCATATATAAGCTTTAGGTCCAGTTCTTTGACGTCTCCAATAAATAGGCAATTACCTCTGAAAAACAAAGAATAGACAAGAACGCATACGTGATATACGCAGGCAATACCATGTGTCATCTCAACAGACATATTTATTAGGAAGGGGCGGCGCTGGAAATCTGCTCCATCCTCACCTCTAATACTAGATAAAACGTTATCCAGATCAGTTCCGGGTGGAGAGCAACCGTTGACGGCACCTTGACTGGCATGCCAGCCCCCTTAGTCGTAAAGGGGACAACATTAACAAGATCAATTCGGCCCTAGACAGGAGGTTATATCCGCTAGATGAAAGGCATTCTCATCGTATTCTCGACGCGTCAATTTAATTTAATATCGTAGACTCTCGACGCGTCAATTTCATCTGATATTGTATTAATAAGGGTGCAAGAGATCTCTAGTAAGACTGGAGGCTCACCAGCAGACGTAAATCTCATTACAGGATCGGAAACCCCTTGGCATATCCTTCCAGACGGGACCCGTCATAATCCGGCGGCCTGCGTGGGTCTTCCACTTTCACACGGGATCTGTCTCTACGTATCTAACAAGTAGGAATGCTGGGTTGTTGGGATGATGTCAGAAGTTGAAGGACGGGATCACGGTCGCTGCAGTGGCAGTGGCAGCATTCGGCAGGGGCGGGTATTCACCACGGACGGGCGGCGGGCCGGTCCGCACTCACTGAAGCACGTGTACTGTGCAACGGTACCTCTCTTTGAGGAATGCAGCGGCCGGCAGGGGCAGCTTCGAGCTTCTGTCAGTCTCGCAAAGGTGTACTGGGTAGGGCTGAGCGAGAGCTGTCAGGTTCAAATTGGACGTAGCAGCTGGGCAGCTGCCTGTATAGCGCCCCACCCGAGCTTTCCTGATCCAGTGTGTTGTAAGTGGTGATGGAGGCATAACGGCAGACGGCACCTGAGCTTCAAAATTTGGCTCTTGTCCCGTCAAACCAACAAAATACGTCAAATACCCCTAATCGGTGAAGCAGGCGTGAGCGGATCGGAATCTAGTGGATCATGTGTCTCCGGGATGAGTAGAACGCCCCTTTCCACGAGGCGGGACCTTGAAGACGGCAGCGACGAGGCCTCTTCTGTAGCGACTTGGACGGAATATGGATCGCGACAGGGGATGCAAGATCGGAATCCCATGTCAACTTCCGCGGAGAATCGGTAGTGTAGAGGCCGGGGGAACCAAAAGGACTGGATAAATCGTCATCCAGAGCCCAGACGGGATCGGTTCATCAAGTAACAGAGTTTGTAGCATTTACATGGTATTTGGTGTTAGTGGTATAACTTTGAAACTGGCCTTTCGTGCCAGGGACAGCACAGGCGAGATGATGTGCATGTGTGCCATCGCAATTCAAGAACAGCAGGAACTCACAGCAGCCCACTTGCTGGAAAGAAATATCCGGTGTGTTAGCGTGCAGTCCCGTCCTTGAGGCGTGTCATTCAAATCGAGTTTCTGGTAAAGAGCAGGGCGCTGTCCTCCAGCTTTCTATCAAACCTTCCACTTTTCACACGGCTGTCTCTACCTAAGGTACCAACCGAAGTGGGAATGGTGGGTTTGGCTGGAACCATGTCAGAAGGATGATGAATGATCACCGTCGCTGCAGTGGCATCTTGGAGGCCAACAGTGAAGTCCGCAGCAGGTGCCGCGGCGGCGGCACTCGGCAGGGTACCTACTGTATCCACCACAGACAGCGGGCCGATCCGCACTCACGGAAAGTGGAACTGTGTGCTGGACACGTGACCCAGAGGCATCATTGTGTGTGGCCTGTGCCGCCCCGCACCTGTCTCCAGGTTTCTTACCAGAACAACTGAACACGCCCAGACCACCAGATTGACGAATATCATCACCACCCCCCTTCTTGATACTTTTGGAAGCCATCGCCAAAGTGATACGGATTATCGTCATTCCTGAGTCTCTTCTATCTGTCTTTTTTCTCTGTGTACTGCTGTGTGTAGCGGTACCTCCCGTCTCTTTGAATGCAGCGGAATGGCAGCTTCGACATTCTGTCAGTCACACAGCGGAAACCCAGGAAGTTGTGCTGTGTAGGGCTGAGAGCTGTCAGGAAGGACGCAGCAGCTGTGTAGCACCCCACCCGAGCTTTCCCGATCGGGTGTGTAAATGATCGAGGCATAACGACAGGGCAGTTTTGGCTCTTCTCCCGTCAAACCAACTTGAGGAAGCGTCAAAGATTCCCAATCGGCTGTCGCTTGGACAGCGACAAGAACCATGGAAACAGCCAAGTGAGTGGTAGTGACTGAGTGTGGTGAGCATATGGACGACTTGGGGTCCCCACGGTGACGCCCCGGCAGCCCGGCCATCTGCCACCACTCCGCTTCTGACTTCCCTCGCAAAGGTGGTACCAGCAGCTCTCACTCAGGATTTTGGATCGGTGAGGATAGCACCTCATTGCCGTATCACTTGTCTCAGCAACCTCACGCATCTTTCAGGCCCCGGTGGACATTGATTGACAACTGAAAGCACCCCCCTTGTGTCGGGAAGGAAACCATCGCGAGAGGAAGGACGCCATCACGACAAGGCAGGCAGACAATGATACAGAGGAAGGAAGACATTTCCCAAGGTGGCTGATCAGAAGCTGGGCAGACCATGGATTCTCAGGTATAAGAACAGGGCCTCCCCCCGCCTCTGGAGATCTTCTCTTCTTCTTCTTCAGAATCATCACACTTTTCTACTCAATCATTTGGTCACAGACCCTTCCGTTCTTCGCTTACAACCATGTAAGAACACCGGCCTTTTTCTTTCTTCTCCCATCCGCTTTCCATCGCATCCCCTCGGACTTGGTCGTTTCTCTTGTTTCCCTCGAGATTCTGATCATTTCCTCCATCGATGTCTCCACGGCCGTCTTCTTCACTGAAGCTCGATCACCATTCCGGTCCACACACCAGCTCAGCGATTAATATAAAACAAAATAAAATATTTTTTTGGCCGTTTTGTTTTGTTTTGAATAAAAATGACCGTTTTGTTTTAGATTCTAAGCTGTTTTGTTTTGTTTTGTATGTTTTATCAAAACACGTATTTACACACTTCTATTAGCCGTATCGGCACTATTATACAATAAAAACGCAGAGTTAAATACATAGAAAACGATAAGCAATAATATATTACAAACCTTCCTCCCTATCAAGACGACCCCATATCTTCAAACTCAATAATCTATTAATAGTATTATAGTATAGTCTATACCGCTATAATAATAAAATTAACCCCGTACTATTAAATGCCCTCTTACAATCGTTAAATATAAAAGGTAGTAATAGATAATTAAATACTATTATTGCTAAACGAGGGTATTTACCCTCGTTCTAAATTTACTAAACTAAAGGATTAAATATAAATTAGGGGTCCTCCTTTAAATAGAATATTAATTCGTCGTTAATAGAAAGTTGTAATATTGGGGTATTATAATAGTTTAGCGGTATTAGACTGTAGAAATCCCTATATACTAGTACCAGCGGTATAGAAAGGGTATTAGCAATCGTATTGGCATTATTATTTATTTTATAATATTAATATTCCTAGCGCTAAATAGTTTTAAATTTACTAATTATTCGGCTAGCCTCTAACTTCGAGACCTTTATTTCGATTTATTTCTTCCTATAACCGGGGTAAAAGATTATAATAATCTAATACGATAAAGATTTGCCTATAAGTTCTATGTATTTTTCGAGTTTAATAATAGAATAGTCGATACTTTACCGGATAAATACGTATTTATTGTTAGATAATTAAAGGAGAGGGCGAAGGTTAATTTAATTAGTACTAGTATGAAATTAACTATTAATAGGGCGAATCTAATTATTAGCCGTATAAAATTAATTACTAGTAGGGTAGGATTAGCGAGATTAAGTGCTAAATAGATTACTAAGTATTTAATTACTAGCGAAAGGGGATAGGACAATTAATTAATAATTAAAAGTACGTCGTAGTAAATTAAATCGAAGAATATTAAGTAAATTTATATTAAATTTATTTAAATAACGTAGTAGATTTCTAGCGTAGTAGGGTCGTAATTAATTCTAGCCTTAATTCTAGCTTTAATTACTACTAAAGATTGCGTAGTAAAGAGGGTCGAAAGCATCTTCCTTATTCTCTTCCTCCTTTTCTTCCTTATTATCGTCGTCGACCTCCTCTTCGGTTATAATCTTAGCGTTATAGAAATTTTATTATTATTTAAAGTCCTTTAATATTTAATATAAAGTAGCGAATACTATAAGGAAGTATAGCTTATATTATTCAAAAACTTTAATAATCTTTTTAAAGGGCTCGAATAAAGAAAGGATAATAGTAAATATATCCTAATCTTCTTTTATTAGGATATTTTCAGTAGGGATTTTCTTATTAGGGTTACTCTAATAACGATTCTAATTATAAAAGTAGTCGACTATATCCCTAAGATCGAACGTACGTTAAATTATAAAATAAATAGAATTCTATTAAATATCGTTATCTTTAGCGAAAATAGTAAATTTAATAAACGAATTAAGAAAAATATTGCTATACTCGTTTAAATTAAATTCGGTTACCCTCCTTTTTATAAAATTAAAAAATTTCTCCTATCGTTAGGGAGACTGGCGTACGAAGGTTATTATATTTCGAAATTTATTAATAGGACCCTACTTCCTCTATTCTTTTAATAATACCTCTTCCTTTTATTAAATTTTACGAACGCCTACTTCTATTGATCTAATAAAGTTACGAGAATCCCCTTCTAAAAATACCTTTATAGCGAAATTAAGGATATAATTAAAGTAATATAATCGTAATCGTTCTTTTAATTCTTCGAATTTTACCGCGTCGATTAGGAAATTATTATTAAAATATAATTAATTAACGAAGTAAAATATATAAATATCGTTAGAATCTACGTTATTGTATTGAAAATAGCCGATTTAATTCTAGGTCTAGATTTAATTATAATTCTTTTTAATTAATCCTTATCGATTAAATATATTATATAATACTATTGCGATATTTATACCGCCGTACCCCCCTTTTATATAATATAACCCGAGTAGATAATTACGTAAGACCCAGTTTTTATTAATATAATAAATATAGACGCCTAATAGAATGAAATTATTATTAGAAGTCTAAAGGTCGAAAGAAATATACTTCTTAAATAGGGTAGCCGCTAATTTATTTTTAATAGATATAAATTATAATAAATACCTACGGTCGACCTAGGTCTTAATTATTACGCCGGCTTTAGGTAATAACCTAATTACTATTTCGGGGTTAAAAAGGAATAAAAGTTAGTAGAAGACCGGGTTAGAAATAGCGGCGAAGGGAATATCGTAGTCTATAATCTACGAATATAATAGATTTTTAAAGGTATTAATAAACGGCTTTGTTATAGAAGTACGGCTAAACCCGTAAATTATTACAATTTATTTAAGTATAATTTAAGTAGTTATCTTCTAGCGTTTAATGGGCGGACCTTTTGCCTTCTTATTGATTTAGTAGGCATCTTTAAGGTAATCGATAGCGCCGCTAGTAGAATTGCTAGTATAAATAATATTATAACTATTATAATACTAGGTTTAATTAACGGTCTTAAAGTTGCTAGCCTTATCGACCTTCTATTTAGTAAATTAAATACTGTATTTACTAATAAGGGAGGTACGGGGTTTATAGTATTTAAACTAATATTCGATAATATATTTACGTCCTTTATATTTAATGTAAAGAAGTTTATTAATTTAAAGAGGTAATTATAAGGCAAAAGTTAATATATTAGTATATTACGATAGTAGTTACCCCCTATATATTTTATTAATAAATATACGAACTATCTTTCTAATACGGTCGAAGACTATATTAGTAGGGTTCTTAAGAGCGCTAAACGCGTTGATAAGGGAGGAGTTGGGGGGCGAAGTACTACCGCTATCGATATAGGAAGAGGATTCCGCTATAGAGTAAGAAAGAAAGAAAGAAAGAGGGTAAAGTATTTCTATAATATATAGAAGGGGAGAGTAATTTGTAAAGTAGTTTATAAATTTATAATACTATAGGGATAACCAGCTAGTTTTATACGAATTAATAAGGTAGGACGGTTAGTGCGCCAAACCCCCTATAATACTAGAAAAATCCTAGTAACGGTTATAAACGTCGCTAAGGAGCCGTCGGGAGCAGTTCGTTTAAATAGTTTCAATATCTAGGTCCCTATTATACGATAGACCGGTTTAAACGGGTAAAATTTACCCCTTTTAATATTCAGAGCTATAGATCGAAAGTTTTGGGTATTTTAGTAAAACCGAGCCGACCCGTTTTGCCTACATTCACACCCCTTTTGTTTTGTTTCGTTTTAACGTGTTTTGTTTTGTTTTGTGTATTTTGTTTTATATTAATCGCTGTACCAGCTTGCTCTCCAAGGCAGCTTGGTAGGTCACTCCTTTGGCACCATCAACTTGGCCGCTTTTCCAGGTATGACCAACCGCGTCACCACCATTGTTGAGACCACGCTGACAAGCTTCCTTCTGCCCAGCCGCCGATTCAGACCGCCGAGCGCTTTTCGCACAGCGTTTTGACCTTGCCCTTCGTTGGGAACATGGACCGAGGTCCAGCGAGTTCCAGCCTGAGCAGCATGTGAACAATGTCAGTCACACAGCCCACATCCACAACAGAAATCCAGTCTTGCATTCCTCTTTGTGCCTTGCTAACAGACATTGTGGGCAGGTTTCCCCTTGGCGCATCTGGATTGGCACATGCAGTCGCTCGCTCCACATCGACTTGCCTGACGACACCCAAGAATTGACAGCACCATTCACCTCTGTCAAAGCGGTGACCTTTTGCCTCCGGAAGGAAAATGATGCGACAATACGTCCTCGGGCAGGAACCTTTCAATGGGGGAGTCCTAGATGCAATAACCCGCTGGCTCGGAACCATGAGTTGGAGTAACTGGACACCATTCATGGTTGTGCCATTGCTTTTCGTCGCGGGCGTGATATAGCTCGCAGGGAGCGCCGACGAGATCCATACAGAATATTTCGGCTCACAGCTCCCCTTGCCAGTCACGTCAAACCTCCGACACAGGCGCAAACTACTGACAGCAATGTACCTCACCAATACTTGTTTCGTATTCTGTGGGCTTTCTCAACTCAACGCTTCCTCTCAGACGGGGTTCCTCTGATTCCCCAAAGGATGTCAGCATCAGAACTCATGATGGTGCTCGGGGTCTCTGGGACTGTGCAACCATCATGGCCCATTTTCGACGCCATCCAAGACGACGTCAACGGGCCCCCCCCGGCATCATTCAAGAAGACCGACCGCCAAACGCTCTTCGCACAGCGTTTTGACCTTGGCCTTCGTTGGGAACATAGACCGAGGTCGAGTTCCAGCCTGAGCACCATGTGAACAAGGTCAGTGACAGCCCACATCCACAACAGAAATCCAGTCTTGCATTCCTCCATCTTTGTGCGTTGCTAACAGACATCGTGGGCAGATTTCCCCTTGGCGCATCTGGACAGACAGTCGCTCGCTCGCACATCGATAGCGACAGCACCAATCGACATTGATGTTGGAGTGTCGGTCCACCTCTGTCAAAGCGATCACGCCGTTCGCTGTACCTGTCGCTCTAACTTCATGTGCGCTTGTTTGGCTTTGGCCCTCAAGGCGCTTCCGGGCTTTCTCAACTCAACGCTTCCTCTTAGACGGGGTTCCTCTGATTCCCCAAAGGATGTCAGGCGCAGGATTGGTGCTCGGAGTCACTGGGGCCATCATGGCCATTTTCGACGCCATCCAAGACAACATCAACGGGCTTCATCAACGGGCCTCCCCGGCATCTCGGCATCATGTCGGACGCTGAGATTGGCAATCTAGCTCCAGGCCGAGTTGGTTCTTTGTCTAGACATTTCTCCGTCACACCTCCAACATGGCTCCCATTTCCATTCGGCATGGCCATTTTGGCACCATCGCTGGATTCCTTGATGTCTGCCATCATGTCGGGCGCTGAGATTGGCATGGCCATTTTTGGCGCGCCCACTTCCCCCCGGAAGCTACAGAATGCATCGCCGCATTGTCGTCGGATCGTGCGTCGGCCAACATTCCGGACTTGTCGTATCGTCTCAACAACTCTCCCCTTTTCCTCTCAGCGACCTTCACACATCGTTATCTCCTGCTATCACAATTATAGCGGCACTTTCGTTAGCGCATCCCCAGCTTCTGCGGTTACTTCATTTTTGAAATCAACTGTTATATTCTCACACGCACTTCTTATTCTCACAAAAACTTCTTTGAAGCCATGGCACCCGCGAGAGACTGGCGCAACCCGACGCTTTACACCACAGCCAGTCCATCCATCACACCAACAGCACATTCTTTGATATCATTTACCGGAGATCGTCATGGCCATTGTTGGCACCATCGCTGCTGCGATCGATATCTCCGTCAAACTATCCCAGCTTGGCCAGACACTCACAGCGTTCCCCCGCCCACAGACCCAAAACTTGACGATGGCTTTCAAATCTGAAGGCTCGACCTGGACCTGACCTTCGGACTGCACGCGCCTTAAATATATCGCGGCCCGCTCACATCTGAACCTCTTGGACGACTCGACAACATCTTTTGTAGCAGACTTTTTATTGGTTTATCTGCCGCAGCTGCACTCAAAGGTCACACTCACACCATGCCCGACAACATGAAGCGCAAAGAGCCCGAGGACCGTGAGCCCAGCCCCACGAGGAGGCTCAAGAGACTTATATCACCATCATGATCAACGACCTTGGAAACTTGGACAAGTTGACGCTTAAAATTCAAGTTGGGCACAAGTCCAACTGGAGCAACGAGGCCGTTCGATGCACCCTTCGCTCCAAATTTATGTGCGCTCTGGCTTTGGCGCTTAAGGCGATTTCCATCAACGGCCCTCCCTCATTCTTCTTCGGCATCATGGCGGGACCTAAGATGATCATGGCCATTGCTGGCACCATCGCTCACCCGTAGACTGTGGAAACGGCAAGATACCACCAGACCACTACGGGAGAACACGAGCAATATTCACGGGCATCATTCTACCTGGCACCACCACCTCCTTCGAAGACGTCGAGCTTCCCCGCCTCGAACTAGACAAGTTCGTCCGCTCCCCAGAGAACAGCCGCGACTTCCAGCCCGATATCACCACCGCCCACAAACTCAAAACCTCAAGATGGCCGCTTCGGAGACTTCTATCACCATCATGATCAACGATGTCTCATGTCGACCCTCAATACTGACCTCAATACGCTTTACATGGCGTATTCGACATCTCATCTCAGCAACATAAACAACATGGGGACCCCAACCCTGCCACCTCCTTCAGTGGATTCGGTATTCCTGCCGGAGTTGTCGTTCCAACCAACCCCTGGTTATAAGTGAGGCGGATTGGGTGGAGGCTCGACATTGCATCTATGGAACAACAAGAATGCACTCCGCTGCAAAGCCTCAAGTTGATTAAACTTGTTGCCAAACACATCCAGAGTCTAACACAGATTCAGGAACTGCTCGGCGGCGTTGGGCGGCTGACGACGAGGCTGCCCCCGCCGGTGGGTTGAAGAGAGTCAAGGACGACTCAAAGGATTCCGGCTATGGGTATGTTACCTCGCCTTACCCTCCAATCAAGTCTTCTCTGTCATCAGTTAACTAACCCATTCTCCCCACAGTATCAAATATAGCATTATTTTAACGTACCCAAGGCAAACACTCATTTTCGATATCGTTATCGATATCATTTTTTTCCCGACGACCTCGCCAAGGTATCCTTTTTTTGGTATTCCTCGGCATCATGGCTATGGGGGATGAGGTGTAAAGTCCAACGCAGAAATTACATGCCCAATAGCGCTTGAAACCAGGCTGAGTGCTTGGTGTGCTCCATCTTTGTTGAGCTCCAGGTTTGCTGTTCTCCAGGTTTGCTGTTCTCCAGCTTTGCTGATTGGGAGCTGTCGGATGTCGATAGCGTCTACCCTTGGGCCTGTCCATCTTCAAGGCCGTGGGAGCTGGGCTCGACATAGGTTACAAAATATGGACTATCGGCTCATCTCTCCAAACACTCCCTCGCCTCCTACGGGACGTTAAACCTCGCATCCCCCTCTACCGGGCATACATAGCGGGCCTCATGTACGCCATCGCCCATTCGGAGGACCCCCAGGTCTTCCAGCCCCAAATCGAGGTCATCAAACGGTGCGGGGCCACGGCCTCAAAGTTACAAGACCTTATCCACAGGTACTTGCCACCAGAGGCACCAAAGAAAGAACCTACCAAGCAGCGGCTATCAAGAAAAATGAGCCTGGTCATTGCTATTAGAAAGGCCGGGAAGGTAGCCCGGCTCATGGCTACCCTGGAAGCCGACATCAGTTTGCTGGCTATCGGGCATGGTGCTTGGTTGCCTGATGAGGAACGGAACAGTCAACATCTACGACGACACTACGGCCGGCTATCAGCATGGGCCCGGGCACCTCCGCCCAACCAGCTCCACTCCGTCCTCTTTGCCCAGCCAATCAGCCACAGGCCATCTTGGACGAGCAGGCCACTGTGGCGCTCAATGTGGCTAGTTTTCGGCTCGCCCATCTCGTTCAGGATGAACGAGAGGCATGGAATTAGGGTGGCGGATTGGCCTCGGGTGGGGGGGCCACTGCAATGACAGGTCGTCGGCAGAAGGAGAAGTGAGCTGTCTTGGAATTGTTTTTGAGGACGTCTTGTTGCTTGCAAAGCGGACAAATGTCAAGGGCAAAGAGAAGGACATGATGCGTGACGAGTCGTATGCGCTGGAGGTTCGCCAAGTTCTTGAAGGATATTCTGGACGGAGAGAAATGTTTCCCTTTCTTGAGCGCATAGATCATGATATAGGAGACCGGATTTTTGTCGGATATTCTTGACGGAGAAAAATGTTTCCGTTCTTTGAGCGTATATAGCAAGTTGTCTTGGATGTGATGAGAATAGACCGAATATAACCTGACCATGGACGGAACTGATCCGTGTATGCTGGCGACAACTTCCGTAAAACAGCGTTGGCGTCGAGGGACCAAATATGTAGTCCTAGAGGATTGTTTGCGTGGCTGAAAGAAGCCACCTTATGTCAATAACCTCTTCTCAAGCGCCATCATGAAGATGGATATTGGCTTCTGACAATCAGTGGTTAGTGATCACCGGCTATCGTGAACAGGGCCTATAACACATGAAACGTGGGGAGCGAATGTTAGCGCGTTATCCGTCCCATTTCCCGATGCTCGAGACCTACCCCCATCTGCAGGCCAAAGTCGACCTGCTCATTCGTGGCCACCTTCGAGAAGTATGTCATGCGATCAAGTGATCAATCCGACGTGTGAGACTCGATTCCGGGCTTTCAAAAATCGACATGATGGACAGGATTCAAGGTGGTGCAGTGCAGCATTTGCTTCTGTGCCCGAAAGGTCACTCGGTGTGGTCGAACCCACTTGTGAATCCGGCTCCCGAGTCTGATAAACAACCATAATTTAGCTCTCGCTATGGCCCGCAAATTCAGCGCAGCGATTGTTAGGTTGCTAGCACGGTGTTTTTTTGTAGGAGACACGGCGAGATGTGTCGGCAGCACGGGCTTCTGCAGGCCGGGCATTGTTGTAGCAGTCACATCCCCGCCGAGGAAAAACACCGTCAACGCAATTAACACAAAACACCCGCAGGTGGAAGGACACTCATTCATTGCACACACCATTCTGCGAACTCGAGCCAGAAACCGTGATACCGGATGGCAATTGTAACTGAGTTTATAATAGTGCAGATTTGAATAGGTGCACTCAGAAGAAGAAGTCACCAACGGAACCCGCCATGTAATCCATATGTTCTCCTGTTAGCGCCATTGGATCCCGGATGTCCAAAATGGCAAGTTCCACTGAACTGTTCAAAATGGTAAGTTCCTCTGGACTGTTCACCACTGAAGATCGCCCCAGAGCCAAGACTGCTATTCTGCGGCCCAGAACCATAATGGATAAACTGATGACCTGATCCGCTGTTGTTCATGTAGTAGACATGTCCCGCCGTGCGTGACTCCCTAATCGTGTCTTCGAGCTTCTGTGCCTTCTCCGCCATATCTTTGACCTTGCCCTGCTCCAGACAAAGATACCTGTAGGGTTGCACGTGTCGTGCAAGATTTAAGATCATGTTCACAATGTCCTTGACGTCGATAATGACCTTCTTGTCTGTTGCCCTTAGTCTCTCCCCCCCTGAATTTCCGTTGCCGGTGCTCTCGAGCTCTTCGTACTTCTCGTCAAATTCCCGTCTGGTCGTCACTATCTTCCCAAAGAGATCCCTCTCCACTGGGGATCCTGCCGGTATTTTCTCGAGAATGGTCGGGAATGTTATGTCTCCAAGGATTGTTCGGGCTGAAGCGAGGGCCGTGGCTGTAGCAGAGCCCTGCTCAACATGCCGGTCAAGCTCATCGAACTTTGAGTTCCAGTCACTGAGAGCTCTGCGACAGTCGGTGGTGCTGGCACTGACTCCATCCATCTCCACTGAACCGTGTCGGGATTGCTCGACGAAAGCTCCCATCGTCTCCGGCGAGTTATGGCGGAATCGATCCGTGAAAAGTTCTCGGATTTTGCCCTTGGGCATGTTCTGATGCAACTTGATGCTTGGGACAGGCAGCCTCCTGACAGAGACCTAGCCAAGTTACAAGCTCGTGAAAATCTAGTCGGAGTAGCTCGAGACGGGAGGAAAGTGGAAGAGTCGCAAATCCGGGACCACTGATTGTCGGCAGGAACCTGAAGGAATGAAGACGGTAGCCTGAAAGTACTGCGGCTTCAGTGGCTAAAGGAAAGATTGACAAAGTCAATATCGCTCGAGCCCTGACACGAGAGCCGGCCCGAGAAAATTACCTCTAAATATCGATGGGCTAAGCCGCAGAGCCTCAACACTATGTTCAGCGCCGTGGTGGGACCTCACTTTCCCGACTCTATCCTTACTAGTAAACATGGACTCAAATCAATCAGTAGGTCCCGTCGAATCCGGTCGTCGGTGGGGCTCATGGAGAGCCATTCTCAAGACGGAAAGCTGTAGAGCCTCCATTTGCTGTCTACAGATGCAAGTCAGCTTTGTGTCATGGCATGATAGGCGGCTCAACTTCTGAAACCAGAAAGCAGAGGGAATACCACGCCAGGTGACTGGGATGTGTTGAAGCATTGCCTTCGTTGGCAGGGCAGACACTACGGTCAATGATGTGCATTTGTCTCACTTGTTCGACCTGAAGATGCGGCAATGATTGGTCAATTTAGGTATTCATTAGGCATCATGGCTTTGGGAATTGGGTACCAAAACCTTTCAAGGAGATCATGTTCACTCGCAATAAACTAAGGTGCCTCTACCGGTTGCGACTGGCTATCGCTTCCGATATGGTTGGACCTTACAGCCCGGAACTGTGGCAGGCGTTATCCAACACTAGATAGCGTACCAATTTCCTGTATTCAAAAGCCAGACTGGGAGGCCCTTCTCCCTTTTCTTCCTCTCTAAACTCCAATCAACCCAAAATCTCACACCTTGGTTGGTCCGTCTTGTCTTGATTTTTAGGAACCTCGCATGCGAAGCGGCGTCCACGTCAAAGTAATTGACCTGTAGCGAGCTTGCGTTCCTTGTTGGGAACAGAAAATCACCATTGATTAGCAGTTCACGGCGCGGAAGGGACCTGATCTAGGTGTACACTACAGTGTACCTAGCTCTAGTGACTTGATTGGCTCTGATAGCAATGGACTACAAGTACATGGGTAGGTGAAGCAACTGAAGAACACCGTTTTTGATACCTTTGTGAGTATGTGTACGCGTTGTGCCGAAAACTGGAGTGTAGAGAGCATGGTTAAAAGTATAAAGGACGTCTGAGACTTGAAGTGAGCTTGATATGATGAAGGAAATGAAACGTAAGGTAAGATATGAGAGTTCCACATGTATACTGCGTGCTGCAAGTGATACTTTTCTTGTACGTAGGATGACCAAAAATGAAAGAGGTGTCTGGGTTGCTGGATGATGGTTGAATCGTGTCGGTAAAGCGAAGCCTCTTGCCGGTGAGGCCGCTTGTAAGTCTAGCTGTTGCAACTGGCAGTGCCCCTGGGCTTTGAAATGATACCTCGAGCTAACGGGTAGCAGTGTTCTCTGCAAAGCGCATCAATGCCGTGACGCAGATGTTGTGGGAAGGTTCACTCCGGAAGAACCACTAAAGTCGTAGAACTGCCCATTGCCGGAGTTGGAATTTTGGTTGCCATTGCCGGTGTGATTGTTTTGTTGACCTGTTCCATAGTTGCTGAAACTGGGTTGGTTCTTTGCGCTGGCAGCGGCGATGGACTGGTCAAGCTCGCCTATTTTCTTGCCCAGATCGTTGATAACGCTCTCCTCAAAGCTGAGGTAAGGGCTTTGTGCAAGAAGCTGGATGCCCTCCAAGAGGTCTTTGACTTTGACTAGTATGACCTCCTCCTTGATGTTCTTCGTGGCGAGTTCGTCGGCGATTCCGTCCCATTCAGACACCCTCCTCACAATCTGTCCGCATAACTCTCTGTACGCCTGCGAGGTTGCCCATGTCGTTGTCGTATCCAACCGACCCGGTAGGTCTTGGACGAATTGCTGAGCTGAGGTGAGGGCCTGAGTAGCCGCAGGAGCTCGGAGGCACTTTGTTGCTTTCTGGAACTTTGAACCCAAGTTGGAGGTAGTGACGGCGGTTATGGCCTCGTCGGGGGTAGCTTCCTTGCGATCACTCTTCATCCCCGATGAACTGGGCCTGGAACGTCTACTTGAACGTTGTAAGATATTACCAGGCATGGTGCGGTAATCCCAGGGGCGCTTAAGGGGCGGTCTCCTAACGACCAGGGGCGGAGCTGAGAACGAGAGATTCTCGAGTTACGAGACGCAACTGAGAGAGGAGGTCGATGATTCGAGGCCAACGGTGGCCAAAAGGTGAAGACAGTGACTGGACTTTTGTGAACTAAAGACTTGAGTGGTCGGAAAACAAAGCTTCCAGGTTGTGGATGTTGGTCAAGCTGGATGTCGTGTGATGATGACGGTGATACCGAGCACTCTATTTATGCGAAAATTGACCAGGCCCGCACCGCCGTCGTGTACACAGCCCTGTCAAACTCCAACTCTTCCATGACTCGAACACATCAGCCAGTCGCGTCTTCCTCGATAGTTAGGCTCGTAGATAGTTGGGCAAGACAGAAAGATCATAAGTATCACAGCCTTCATGGTACTACCTCTCGTATGCAAGACGTCAGCTCAAAGTCTTGTGATCGCACAACTGTCGCCAGTCTGGAGGCCAGGGAAGGCGGGAAGGCGCCGCGCAACTGGTGGTGATGAGGCATCGGGCAAGTATGAAGGTTGGTTCGTGCGTCTCCTAGATTGTGGTGGTGAAGAAGAAGGGTTTTAATTGCTCGAAGTCTCCAACCGGGCGCTCGACGGCGTGATAAGTGTGTCGTGATTCGGAAACGCGGGAAAAGATGGTGGACGGCTTGTCAAGGATCTTAATGGTCCGTAGCACACCGGTTTCAATTCCCGTTCTGCACCCGGCCGTAATGAACCAAGAAGCAACCAGATTGCACGAATCACTGAGCGTTACTGCCACCATCCGCGTTTTGGCCTCCACCCCCCCTTCCCATTGGATTGTAGTACACAGTAGGCTCTCCCCAGTCCCCAGGACCTTGGTAAGCTTTGCAAAACGTCGCCTCTCTGGAAGTTATAGACCCACGACTGTACACGTAGCTTTTGACCGAGAATCACAGACCGCTTTGGTTCCTCTTTGTATCCCCCTTGCCTAAATCGTGACCAGCCTCAAACCCTACCTGACCAGAATCATCGTCAAGTCAGGCACAACCTGCGTTTCCCGCCGCGGGATTTCTTTAGGAGGTATGTAAAACACAGTGCATATCCCACCACACCCCCCACAGAATCCTACCTACCAAACCGGCAGAGGCCGTAATGGCTGACACTCCAATTATGCATAGTAGAAGCTCCTTCCAATCTTGCTGCCGACGCATCTTCGGAGCGACATAATACGTCAATCATGTCTGGCTTGGAAGCCCTTGGAGCCGTCTCCAGCATTATATCCATCCTCGACGCCCTGGGAAGCATCATCAATGCCTACCGCGACAACTCCGGTCTTCCCGCGACGATGCGGGAAGCGCAGACCCGCCTGCCATTGATTCGATACATTTTAGGCCTAGTCTCCGATAGCCTCGAGCGCAGTATTGCCGATGAAAGGGAGGACACACAGGAATACCAAGGGATGACGAGCGTGCTCAACGGGTGTCGTAAGAAGATTATATCATTGGACCGCATATTCCGAAACGTGCTACCCCCGGGCGGCAGCGACGGCGGCCCGACCCGCGCCTCGGTCCGCAAGCGATTGACCACAGCCACTATTATGACTCTGCATATTGGCAAGAACAGGAAGGTGGAGTCGTTGATGAAGGGGATATTGGAAGACATAGGGCTGCTGGCAGACAACCACTCCATTGCGAGTTCTGTTAGGAAGCAGATCAAAGCATCGGCAGAAGCGATGCAGTCGAAAGACCCGAATTTGCCACGGCAGACAACCCCGCTATCTGTTGTGGTGGATGATCGGCCTCCGACACAGGACTCGTTCGAGCACGGTGACGGTATGTATGATGGTAGTACCCGGAGAGATCAGAGGCAATCCTCGCGGCCATCACCACCACCTTTGTCGCAGAGGTCGTCGATATACAACCACGGGGGCGGGACCCAAAACAACTTTTCTGGTAATGGAAACCAGAATATCAACAGTGGAGGGGGGCAGTTCTTCTTGGGCAGCCCTCTTTACTTCTCGACCGCGGCTCAGGGTTGAAAGATCAAAAAGGCGCGAACGAAAACTGCTGTAGGGGATGGAGCATAAAAGAAGAAAGGTGTTGCGGTGTTGGAAAGGATAGTTCGATGCTTGATTTTGAAGAGAACAGAGAGTTCCAGTGTTAATGACGGGGGAAAGCATTTTCAGGGGATTGAAACATTTTATGTGTTTAGTGGGATGGGATGAATGGGTACAGCGTGCTTTGGTCCTCTCCTTTGTTCGTTCATTACAGCCTGCATACTCAGTGCATAGAGGTAACGACCTCTTTCGAAATCCAGGAGTCGATCAACTTGTTCCCTCTCCGGAACAATCCCCACCACCCTCTCGATGTCCTTGCTCCAAGGTGCACTGGCACTAACGTGTATATTTCCTTACATGGGCCCCAGGAATATTGGTGGAGGAGGTGGGCTCTGGATGGCGGGAAAACCGGTACTCAGTTGAAAGGAAACGAGCTTTGCAGTCTGTCAAATTTAGAAATACCTCTAGCGATCTATGGCGTATGTCTCAGGTCTCCTCTAAAGTGTTTCGGAGGAAGGGAAGCAGAACAATGACAGAGAAAAGGAAGGCGAGAAGAGAAAATCTGCTAATCGAACATGCTAGGTAACACAAGCCTAATATCCCCCCAACCAGAAGATGCATGAACAGATGTACCACCCCAGAAGATAACGGAGCAGAAAAAACAGGAGAAAAAAAAAGAAAAGAAGAGGAAGAAAAGATGGAAGAACGTAAAACAACTCACCCACAACCTCAAAAAGTATTTCTTCGTCCGACCAGGCTAAGGTCAAGAATCCTCATCACCTCATTGCGCTCCGTGCCCCGGGGTGCATCATCCTCGGCGTAGTCGCGTGCGTTCCGACCACCCTCCCGGCTTCCAACCTCACTGCCTCGCCCATCTCTAACCCCAACATCAGCGCCCTTCCTGACCAGGCATTCGACAGCTCTAACGTTTGCTCGTTGCGCCGCATACATAAGAGGAGTGCAGCCCATGGCGTCCCGGACGTCCAGTGCCGCCCCGGCCTCCACTAGGATGGAGACCATGTCGGCGGAAACACGGCGTACGTCATCATCAGTGTTCCCCTGGGTCGGGATCTGGGTCGGGGTAATGCAAGCAGCATGCAAAGCCGTCCGCCCCTGACAGTCTGAGATGTTGATGTGCTCGCTCCCTGATGCCGTAGCCCTGCCCCCATCACCCAATTCTTCTATGAGAGCCTTGACTGTCTCAACATGCGACATGCGAACAGCAAGATGCAGCGGCGTCCGGGAATACAAGTCTTCTTGCATCATTCTCAGTCTGGTGTATCCCCTCTGCGCTCCGCCTGCCAGCAGCGCTCTGACAACCTCATCGTGCCCCTTCATAGCCGCCACATGTAATGGTGTGAGACCTCTTTTGTCCCGTGCTTGAAGCCATACCCCCTTTTGCAGCAGGTATTTGACGGTGGAGAGCTGCCCCTGTTTTGCGGTTATGTGTAGTACCGTTCGTCCTCGTTTGTCGGTTGCTTCGAGGTTCGCGCTCTTTTCTGCTAAGAGATAGAGGAGAGAAAAGTTATCGAGGATGGCGGCGTGGTGCATTGGTGTCAGACCCTTGTTATCTTTGACGTCGAGAAGGTGGGCGAGGTTGATGTTGATGCTGCGGCCTAGGCCCAGAGCGAGGGTATCGTTCTCGAGAGAATGCCTGACGACCAGTCTAAGCCCGCTCTTGACGGCGTGGTGTAGAGCAGTACAGCCATCAGCATCTCGTCTGTCAAGGTCCGGCAGCCAAGCCTTGAGGAAGTTGAGAATGGAAGCCTCGTCTTGGGCGTATAGGCCGCGCGAGCTAGGGACCTCGGTCGAGGGCGGGGAGCTGTGTGCCGCCGCAGATGCACACAACGTACTGGGGTTTATGTCGGTTTGGGTACGGCGCGATACCAGTTCCAGCGATCTGAACTGAGGCACGGGCCCGGTGCGTTGAGTATCCTCGCTGCGCCCGTAGCGTCGGTACCCTGTCGGTCTTGGAGAGAAGGTGCAGAAGAAGCAGCCTACCAAACAGCCATCAAAGGGTTAGGGGGTGAACAGACATGTTTGTCAGAAGCGGTGAGGTGGAAACAACCTACAGTAGATATTGTATGTGTATTGATCGTTATAGGCCGGGTGATTGATGAAGGTGCCTGAAGACTCATTCACGTTCTGGGACCCTTGACCAGTGTGCGCCATCTGTCTACCGGATCCAATATTGGCGTGGATTGCCGGTCGAGGCGGTAGAATAGTCGAAGACATCCCGCACTAAACTGCAATGGCTTGTGAGTCCGTGGATGAGGACTGGTCGATGGAAAGTTGATGGCAGAAGATACTTCGTTCTTCTTCGATGGTTCTGTGTTTTGGGGCTGGTATGTCGCTTAGGGTTGAGCACGCTCTGGTTGTTGACATCGTGGGTCTGTTGGTTTGTGATAGCGAGGCAGCAAGGGTAGCCATGGAGGGGCGCGTGAGGCTTTGCTCCATGCTGAGAGCAGTCCCTGGCGGGAACCGGAACGAACACTGGAAGGTCAGAAACGGTTTAAGTTGTCCCAAAGGCAATGAAGCCGGACCACCAATTGTTAGCATTTGACACCCTAAAGATACGTCATCCGCACCGATATCGCAGCCCTGCATGCGATATCAGTGTAGGCTATACGAGGATGGAAGGGACCAAAGCGTTGATGGGCTTGAAGGGGGCAGTTTGTAGGCGGCTGGGTGTCGGAACATTTGACGGACCGATATGCCTCGCTGAGCTCAGGTGTCGACGGCTGTTCAAGTGGCGCAGCCGCTCTTCTGTCAAGTTGTCGTTCGGAACATGACCTTCCCCACGAAGCACACAGCATTTCTTGAGAAATGCTGTGAGGTATGAAGGTGAGGATACCGTTGAAGGCCGGTAAGGAGACAGCCATGTGTTTTGAGGATCATATGATAGCCAAAAACGCGAACGACAACAAACTACCACGCGCGTAAGCGCGTGCCGGGTTCCTCCAAGGCTTAAAGCTGTTTTAAGGCAGCAATGCAATCCCAGAAAACAGGGCGATTGAACCAATGCGGTCAAGAACCCGAGGACGGAACAACTAATATGCGTAGACCACAAGGTCCTTCACCCAACCGGCTTTGTGCCTTGCCCCACTGGACTTGAGCCACGCACCAGACATAGTGCCTGTGGAAGAGAAGAGCAAGATGGCCGTTGAAGTACACTTACTCATCTGAGCGTGACCTAACAAGGTGGTGTGGCAGGGTGGGTTACAATATGGGCGTGTGGCGTACAAATCTTAGGGCGGTAGATGGTGAGGGGGCGGTAAAATCCGCGGCACTGAAGAACTAGGAAAAAGCAAGGTAAAGAGGGAAAGAATACGCAGTGTGAACGTTGAGAAGTCATTCTTTGGATTGCGAGCCAACAGATCTACTGTACGTGCGGAACTGCCCGGCGGCTGGGAGCGATTGGCAGATCGACTTGGAGGTAAACCCGGTCCGTCTTCCGAACGTTTGGTACAGATCCCTCTTTCTTATTCAGGAGTGGTTCCCAAGAAGATGATGTAAGTGTCGCTGTCGACGTGGATGTCGATGCCGCACTGCTCATGGGGCTAGAAGCGCCTCTGACCCTTTCCCTGACGAGTACCGAGGCTCGTTCAACGCGAACAAGCGTGTAGGGTAAATGCTGTCGACTTTGACAGTGAGCCGCTCGTCGGTCATGGTAGCACAGAAACTACCGGCACAAGCCCATGGTTTCTATGCTGTTAAATGCTCGGGTTAGCTCTTGGCCGATTGGCTACCGGGGTGCAAGGGCTCCCACCTTAATCTGTTGGCCACAAAGCGTTGTTGGACGGGAGGTCCTCGTTTCCTTATCGATTGAAGCAACGACGTATTACAACAATGTAGCTGCGTGTCTCTACCATTCACCACGCGGGGAATATCTTCCGGTCGGTCTACGTCGTTCCGGATCCGGTGTTATGGAAGAGGCCTCGAAAAATCAACCTAAAATCGACCTAAACTTCATCCTATCATGGCGACAAATACCTTCCTTCAGAACCCAGGCTTTCCGGAGTCCGAGGAGTAGTGGTGATGTTGAGCATTGCGCTTACAGGAACAGGACGGCCGTTGTACGTCCCAGCCCTCAGTGGATCGGCCGAAGGCATGGCGCCGTCCTTGCGGATGAACATTGACGGGAAGCGAAGTTCGAGCTGTGTCGGACGTGGACGTTAGTCGAGCAAAAGTACACGGTGCATGTGCACATGGAGGAAAATGACCTACGTCGTTAACAATGTTGGCATACTTCAGGCCAACATGATCGGCAATGAACCGAAGCCGGCTCTTCACCCAAACGCGCTGCTCGTCAGTCGCCATGTCATGGTTCTTGACACAAGTTAAGGCCCAGACCAGGAACCAAGCTGGAAGAGCCTTGATCGCATCCTCGTGACCGCAAGCGAAGCCATAGCGGTCAGTATCGCTGTCGAACAGCCCCGCCTGCTTGGTGTGCCATCCAAGATGGTAAGGGACCGAGGATATGACGTCGGCAATGGTGCCTTCACATATGGCTTTCGACGTGGCATACTCGGCAGTTGTGCGATAGTCGGCGGGCATGTTGAGCCATGCTGTTATGCGGATGTTGAGGGAGGCTAATACAAGGCGTACGGTGCGGGCAGTGTTCCATATGCGGGCAGTCACAAAGTCGGGGTACATGTCGACACGGCCAGGGAACACTTCGAGCTTGGAGTAGTTGTGCTGCCGCCCTGGTGATAGACCCACCTCCTCGGGAGATAGCCAGCATAGCGTCTTGAAGCGTAGGTTTGGCGGCAGAGCAAGGAGCCAAGAAGCTATCTCTTGGTCCAGCAAACGCACTCGATGGGCCATCTGTTGCATCAGCTCGATATTCCCGGCGGTCCGTGTTATGCCGGCTAATAGAGCAGCTGCCTCGGCTCGCAATTCACTGACTCGGAGGGCGAAGCGGTGCATGGCGGCACTAGGCAAGAGATGACCCCCATCACCTATGCCGTCCATCCACCAATCGACCCCTAATGGCGGGGGCGTACCAGATGTTAGTGCGCGGCCGAGCTGTGAATGCCTGCCGTCAGTATGTGGTGGTCGTCTCGGGGAGAAAGCGGCATTCGTACCACTTGATGCCTCACTGCTTGGAACAAAAGCGTTCCAGTCTTGGTGCTGCGCATTTGTTCTCGGCCTCGCAGCTTGACAATCTGGATTGCCCCGTCAACGTGTGAACGCCATGCCAGCATGCGCGACTCCTTGATGGCCGTGATGCTCTGTTAAGCCAACCGTTAGCGGCGGGCCACACAGATCGAGCAAGTCCCAGTTGACAGACCTCGTACAACCCCAGCAGAAGCACTGTAGCGAGCGTTGCATCGGAACTGGCAGTGGCGGGGTTCCCCAAGGCGGCATGAGTCTTTGCCAGAGCCAGAGTGTGTTCCCGGAGAGAAACATTGGCGAGGTTGAGACTGTTTGCTTTTTCTCTATTCCCGAGGGCGGCTATAGCACAAGCATTGAAGGCGCTTCGGAGCGCGCCATCTGGGGGTTCGGCGTCGATCAAGGGTATGAGGTAGTCCATGTGACCATGGGGCATCTGGCCCAGCGGCACGTATAGGAAGTTGGAGGCAAAATAGCAGGCCGCGCGTTGGGCGAGGGGGACTGTGAGCGTCGTGGTAGGATCGGGCGTGTGTTGTCGCGTAGGAGACGGACGAGGGCTCGGCAAGGTCGATTTGTTCATGAGAGCTTTGTTCATTCGGCGGACGGTAGACTTTGTCTGGTCACGGTGGACGATCTCGAATTCGTTTCGGTAGCCGGCGCATTCGCGCTTCGACTTTGCGCATTGCTTGCATGTCGGTTTACCTTCATCGCACTGCGAGAGGTCAGTCAAGAGAAAGGGAAGGACGTGCAAGAGGACGACCTCGAGGACGACGTACCTTGATCCGGCGAGCGCGACATGTTCGACAGCCCCGCGAGGGCTTTCCGCCGTAGACCATCTCGAATCGATCGACATAAAAGGCAACTGAAGTGGAAGATTGACGTGGGATGAGAGGTTGACTTTAGGTTGTTGTCGTCGTAGCATGAGGTGTGGTTCAGTGTCAGAAGGAGTTGCCAGGGAAGGGACAGAAATGCCGGCCTGGGGTCCTGTTTGTCGCCAGGAGGAGTTGACCGTTTTAAGTGTCTCGATGTGACGCTATACTGGGATTAAGGTTTGTTGGCGGCGGGGCCTGGTGGCCTGCAAGCTGCGGGGCTCCTTCAACGGTCGATAGTGTAGTGGATGATGGAATGTTGACTAAGTATTCCGTCCGAGATTCCAGATCGGCAAGAAGACGTGACGGCTTGATATAAGATCTGCTGGTGGGTGTGGTCTCAATGGCGTCAATTGGGCTAGCCCATCGCTTGGCTCCCCGGCGAGATCGGCTCCTGTCTCTTAGTTTCACCACGTTGACGCCGAATACATGATGATGGCTGTCTCTGGCGTTCTAGAGGTATACATAGTAGGCTGCCGAGGTGGATTCTGCAGGGGATGTTTCAGCGCCAGGAACGTCGCTTCGGCCGCTTCCATGGCTGTGTGGGGGCCATGTTTGAACGTGGTGACGATCCGGCTTCGTCCATCCTTTTTCGTTCTGGAATGAGCGGTACGAGTTCGTATAAGCGGTCTCGGCGGTGATACCGTAACGGAAAGAAACATGATTAAAGCCGGAGAATGGCCGGCGCACAGAGTGCTCGGAACCCCCTGAAAGCTTGCATTTAGTGTACATACAGCGGTCCGTTCCTGACCCGCAGTTCCTTAAGTGGAGCTTCCCGCCGGATCGACCCCCGGCCTGCCGAATGCCGGGCGATCTCACTTCCGGGTTCCGGGGCCGGACACGTTCGAGGACTCTCCAGTGTTACCCGCATCACCCATTGACCATTTGGATCACGTAGTCGCAAAGTTCATGAAAAGATGATTGATTGGCTGTGATTATCATTACTGAGAGCAAGCCAATGTGCCCTTACGCTAAACATAAAGGTACCTAGCTATCTATGACTGTCGAATGGTATCAAGCCCCCTTTCCTACCTAGACTACAAGCGGTATCATCCTGTAGTGGAGAGAGAGGTATTCTAACCAAACGCTCATGCAAGATGCCCTTTCCTGAAATACGACGTGACGAAGAGTCTCGTCAAAACGGGGACCTTTGAAGATGTAGCAATATCCTATAAGAACGTAGTGCTGGTCCCTTTTTCAGCTGCTAATGTTCACGCCGTTCTCTGGAGTTGACCTGAGGTTTTTCCGACCTAGTTCGGGTTTCCTGCTGAATCTTCATTTCCTTGTTCGCTGTGATCGGTTGTAGGTTGCTCGTTGTCGAAAATAGCACCAAGAGGTATCGCGTCGGCTATGGCTCCAGCTTGCTCTTCACTCATACCGATATCATGTTCCGAAGGTTCAGCATTCTACTCGTCCTCTCCGGTATACCTCGTATCAAGCGCCCTGCGGTCAAACACCATGAAACTGAACACGCCCTCCAGGTCCTTCTCCACCCTTCCCAACCTGCCATGCGCCTCCGCCATTCTCTCCGCCATCCTGTCCACCGGATTGGCATCTACCAGGGCGCGCACATACAACATCCAGAAAGGGGCCACGGGTTCCATCTTGCTCATGTCAGGCACCATCCAGTTCGCTTGATCGGGAACTTGGACAAGCGGCGCGGGGGGGTTCGGAAGGTCGTTGTACTGCCTCCACAGAACAAACTCGAGGTTGTTGTTGTCCCACCAGTGGTACGTCTCTTCAATGTACTCGTTGTACACAGAGAAGCCGGAATCGGCCAAGTGCTGCTCGAGCAAGGGACCGGGCTCGTGGATGTCGATTTGTTTGCGCTGCATGACAGTCGGGGGGACTCTGGGGTTGGGAGGGTCGGGGAAGTCATTGAAGCGCAGAATCCTCTCGCCTTTTTGCGTCTGCTCCGACATGGGCACCGGCTGACCAGCAGCCATGGCGGCCTCGACGTCGTGGGTCACGTCGACACGTTCAGTCAGCATGTATTGCTGCCGAGACAGCGTCGAGTGCAGGTCCTGCCATTGCGCTAGGCTGTCGGGCTTGGGGTTCGACGACTGCAGGGACCTCAGGATGGGGATGCCCCGGATGGATTGGTCGAGGCGACGAACGTGCCGGACACGGGTGAAACGGTGAGTGACGGGACGCGTCTCGGTGTAGCCGTGGAGGACCGAGCGGGCTTTGGTGGTATCGGCCGAGGGCACGACCGTGATGAGGAAGACTTCGACGGGCATTTTGAATCAAAAACCAAAGGAAGGATTCCGATTGGTAGGAGGAAGGCAAGGGTCCCTGACAGAGTAAGTTGGGTTGGGACGGGAAGAGGGAGTCCAGTGTTGGCGGAAACGGGAGCTTGGGCCCGGATGCCGTGAATGTCCACTCACCCCACTATGACGATCCGTGGGGGTGTTTCTTGTTGACTTGTCGATGTCGTTGTTACCGGGGTACCTCTACCTAGCTCGGTGCTGGGTGTCGTAAAGAGAGAGACAAGAAGACGGGATCTGGGCGTGGGAGGATGAGTCTAATATACTGGCGAATATGTCGAAAGAATGATGGTAGAAGATTCTCGTAGTGGGGATGGTCTTCACAATCGATTCGAAGAAGGATGTTGGAAGGGGAAGAAAAGCGACGGGCAAAGGCAGAGTTGGAGCTTGAAGCTCGAGATCCCAAAATATTACCTACTGGACGGGACTGACCAATCATGTGGCTCATATTGCCTGGAAGTGGGTCCTTGCCCTAAATCTGCATTGCTGCAGTGCCTGCCGGTGGACAAAAAAAAAAAAGAGCACTGAAGCATTCACTGCGGTCGCCTCTTTACACTTTACCTAAAACCAGGGCAATTGGTTTTTTTTTTGGTCCAAGGAAACCAAAGCTCCCTACCTTTTGGTCTGTCCGTCTTGCAATCCCCACCTGGCCTCAGCAATTGCCACAAGCATCCCGCATCACCGGCGAGAAACGCGGTCCGAAGCAAAGATGACGGATCGCGCTACTTCCTCGCGCCCTGCCAAGCGTCAGCGCACTGAAACCGTCGACATCACCCCCGACAACGGGAATCCCGTGGCCGCAAAGCAACCCGAAGAAAAGCCACCAACCATTCCCAAGTTTTGGAACGGCAGTGTTACCGCCCTCCCTGGCTTCAACGGCGACGTGGACAAGCTTTTCCCCCAAATTGTCAGCCTTCCTGCCAGCTTCAACAACAACTTGCTCGTTTATGCCGCCGCCCGGGACCCCTTCATCAAGTCCATCGTTGAGTACAGATATGGCCTGCAAACGGCGCGCCTGTACGTCGATGACTTTAGCCAGTATACGAAATCCGTATGGGACATGCTCAATACCAAATACCGCGGTGTTTCCGGCGTAGAGGCGCCCCGGATCGCCGGCAAGGTGAGGAACGACATTAACGGGATTTTTTGCTACATCGCGGACCGTATGAAAGAGCGCGATGGATCTAGTGCGGGTTGTTCATACGCAGCCAAGAAGAACATACTCGAAGCTTTGGTGGACATCATGGTCTTCAAGGGCACAGCGCCGGATACCGAGATGGCCGAAATGATTAGGCTGGACGTTAACATGGCGAACGATATGGAGAGGACGTTGCTTCATGTACTGGAACATGACTTTGATCCGATGCAGCTGGTGAAGTTGGATGCGGATGGCTTGACCGATAAGCTCAGGAGGTTGATAGACGTCGGGGAGGATCATTCCGGGTATGACAATAATGTTTTGGAAGCAGCGGTGGCGGTATTGGAGGGCGACAATGATAAATACAGGGAAAGTCATGAGGAGGAGGCAAAGTGTAGGAAGTGTTCTAGGTTGCCATCACCCTGAAGGGAATGGGGGGTCTGACAATAGGGCCCACAATAGCTTGCGAAAAGTGATGTTAACCACTCAACAGCCTTTTAAGACGAATCCGCATGTACATGCCCCTTTTGCAGAAAATCATTTTGTACTTAATAGACGTTAAATAAAACAAAGTGTTAGGAAGGGTTTTGGGGGAAGAAAAAAAGGAATTCTTCTTCCTCTTAATTCGATATTTTCTTCTTTCTCCAAGTCCGATGTTCATCTTCTTCCTTAGTCCGATATTGATTTTCCTTGGCCCGGGTTTTTCAAAGTCGGAAAGAAATGGCATAGTCACGATTCGAATTAGAGGTCTACAAAATAGCAACGTTTATTACTATAGCTATGACATACTATATAATATTCCCGTGTGTGGGTATACGCGCGAGTTGTAGGAAATGAGGGTTTATATGTAGGGTGGGAGGTGGAGGGAGAAAGAGCGAAGTAGAGAAGGAAAGAGTGAGAGCGATAGAGAGAGAGTAAAAGTAGAAAGAACAACGGCGAGAAAAGTCAATGGAATAGAAAAATCCTTTAGAACAATATAATAAAATGGAAAGTTTTGATAAATTCAATTGAGTGTTTTCGTTCCAACGGAATTCCTAGGTATAACTATTATACAAGACGAGGGTTAAAGTGGTATATCTGCAGGAGCAGGGACAGGCTAGCAGCTTCGGGAATCTTCCCTCTTATGCTACATCCGGGGTAGAACGCAGACATGATGCTTACCCGCAACAACCCCAAAGCACAAAACTGCTTGGATTGTCAGTGCCAGTATTCTGGACGGTAGTCATCGGCTTGGTCATCCTGCTCGCTGGAGCCATTGGCGGATGCATAGGCGGCGGTCTGGCTGCAAGCCAACACACTTCACAGTCCTATAGGGCATCATCATCCTTCTCCATCTCCGGGTCAAATATCTCACCGACAACAATAGCAACAATCACCAGTCCACCACCAAGTCAATCAGACTCAACCTCTCCTCCACTTACGACGACGACATCACCGACGACTACCACTAGCACGCAGTCAACCGTTGCCTTCAGTCCTCCTCCCGCTCCAACCGACAACTGTCCCTCCGTTAACGGCACCAATTACACCCCGCTCGATGCCTCGGGAAATACCATGTCAGTAAAGATCAACCCGGGCGGCCCCACAAAGGTTCAACCCTTCGTTCGCATCTGTAACAGAAACTATCCGGCGGGTGCACCTTACGGCAACCCAGACACTTTGGACATCATAAAACTTTACCTGCCCACGCTGGAAGCGTGTATCGATGCCTGCGCAACGTACAATATTGTCTACCAGGCAAACAGGCCGCAAAGACCGGGAGGGGGGGCACAGGATGGAGCAGACATGGCGCTGTGTAGAAGTGTTGCTATAGTAAAGGCTGGTGAGTGGCACCAATCATACATTTGCACACAAACTTGCTGGTCTTGATCAAAGGCAACACCCGACTAACGAGATGCTATTACCGTCCGATATCGACAGATGGCGAGTATTGCTACCTCAAGAACGCAACAGGGAAGGACAACACCTTCGGAAATCCGGAGAGGTACTCAGTTGGCATTTTGCTCATCTAGAAACAGACGATACAGCCTTGAAGAATGGAATATACCTCAGAAACCACTACCGCAACACCCTTTATGCATATCCCCTCCAACAACCACCAACCACCTTCTCCCCTTCATGTAGCGTAATCACACGGCCTACCCCCTCTAAAGCCCCCCCTCGTAATATCCCCAAACATACACTGCGTCGTGCACGTCTCTCCCAACCGCGTATCCGTCGTCACGCCACTGACATAATCTGCCCCCTGTCCCCTATTGTTCTGGCAATGAAAGAGGACGTGATATCCCACGTTCGTCAACTGATCAAAAGTCGCCTTCTTTACGCTCCCGTTCCAACCGATGCAGCACCTCTTCCTCCCTACGCCTTCAATGTCTTCGGCCAGACAAAGCACCCGGTAGTCCTCGGGAATCGGGACGCCGTAGTAGTGGCTGTCAATGAGCGTCACGCTTTCGACCAGGTGGCTGCAGACGTCGGTGTAGCCTTTGGGGACGTCTTTCGGGAAGGGGTCGCAGATTACCTCTTCGGGTAGGTTCCACTGCCCGCCACAGGACGGTTGGCTGGCTTGTGAACTTGAAGTGGGCATGGTGGCGGCGCGCTTTACGGCGGCGGTAGAGTTGATGACGGCGGCTTGAGCTTCAGCTTGAGCTTGAGCCTCGGGCGAGAGGGCGTACCATGTGAGGGTGCCGTTGGCTGTCTCGGTTTGTCGGGCGATGACGAGGTCGTCGGGGATAGGTGCAGGAGAGGCCAAGGCTATGGCGGCCATAAGAAGAGTGATAATAGTTGCTTGCCTGGAGAAGATGAACATCATGGTGATGGGCGGCCGTTGAGAGTAGAGGTAGGTATGGACGCTTTTCCTGTCGAAGTCTTTACCCCTTGGGACAGCAGCACCAGTTGATGTCACGATGAAGTACTGGGCTTCAAATCAACCGGTTGAATGATTTGGCAGGGACTTACCTTTAGAAATAGAATCAGGGCAGTGCTAGTCGGACGACCCGTTCTCCTTTGTATGGCAAGTAATTCAAGAAATGGGGCCGGGTTTTAACGCGAATGTGTTCAAAGGAAGATCACTTTGTTTGTGTTCAAAGCAAGATGACTTTGTTGGCACTGTCAGACCTGCCTGTTCTCCAACAAAACCGAGTTCTTTGGTGTTGGTTGGACAGCATTCCAATGACTCATGCTGGCATCAAACTTTTGAGGAAACATCGCTGTTGGGAGATTTATTGCGTTCATTGACCGATATACTGGATTACAGATCATGGACGCCATTAGAGAGGCTGCAATCTATTCGAGAGATGTACATATAAGAAGAGATGGTAAAGGAGCTGCGTCAGGCACCTTACTTGATTGTTCTTAACAAGCCTCTCCCGTTCCTCCCGCTCCTCCCGCCCTCGGCAAACTCTAGCGGCACCAGTACTTAGGTACCTTTGCTATCAAGTTCACATCGAGAACCCCGCAAGTTTAGCAGCAAGGGACCTCAAGTCTTGAACCTCCCACTCTGCATCCGAATCAACACAGAGTTCGAAGACAGACCCCCTCAACACCGTCAATATGCTCTCACAAAAAGTCTTCCCTATCGTTGCCTTCCTCGCCACCACCGTCATCTTCTCGGCCTCCGCATCTCCTATTGCCTCTCTATACCCTGTTCCGGAGCATGTACCACCGGGTCTCGCCATCCTCAAACGGACGGCGACACCCGACAACGGCAACCTCACCTGGTACGGCCAGGCCGCAAACGCTATTTACAAGAATACAACCACCGTCAACGGTCCGTACATCCTCGATCAAAACTGCCGCAACGATATACTTGAGCCCATTTGCCGGGACGACTTTGCCGCCAGCCGCGATGCCTGCCTGTTCGTCTTAAGCAGGCTCACGGGCGATCCGTTTGAATGGGACAAGCGATCGGTTTGCATGAGGGACGACAAAGGCGACCAGTGTTGTATTTCTTGGCAGGATGGTGTGTCTGGGGGTGATCAGTCTACTTTGAAGCAGGCAGTATATAAGCTCCTTTACAACAATGGCAACAACTGCGTGTTTTTGAGGGACGGGAAGTATATAGTGAGCGGGCTGACGAGGAATACGCGTGTGGGATTGGCAGGGCACTGTACCGTGCAGTGTTTGAGTAATAGACCTGATGGGTGTGCGTAGAGGAATGAAGAAGGGATGGTGTAAAGATCCGGGAGGGATAGGAGGAGTTGAAAAGGGTATGGAGGAAACCGATTGTAAAAATGAGAAAATGCGATAAGAGAAGGGAGAATAAGGATGTATTGGATGAACATTGACCGACATTGACATAGGTTGGCGAGCGCATAGTGCTGACAGTGGTAGCATCAATGCAACATGTGCGGCTCTCAACTGTCACCCTTCACCAAGTGATCCTTCAACAGGCAACAGAATGAAAGCATCTCAGGACCCTTCGTGCACGATCTTGTACAGCTATAACTGGTCCTTGGGAGTTACCCGAGGCCAAATGGTAGAGATATCTCCGCTACATGACTTTCCCGTAGGTGTGCTGTTGGACGCTGGGCCCGAGTGACACGCTGCGGAACCTGCCGAAGACTCGAAGTACACAACCTCAATTCCCCGAACCTTCCGCTCATCTAGAGCATGTATAATTGCTATCCGTGGGCGTATGTGTCGTCGTGGGGCATTTTTGTCTGCTCCGAAAGTAGCGGAAATGGTGCCATGAATGGTGTACGATAGGTGAAGCTCGTTGTGCTCTTTGTCGTTCGCCGGTGGACAGAGGACGACTGCAGCCTTGGCGCGGCAAGCCGCTAGCACTAACAATTCAGGGCCTCAAGATGACTCGCCGAGAGGACACAATCAAGATGTTGGGATAGCGTGTTGTTGTTGCTATCAGATCTCTGATGAATATATAAATTGCAAATAGGGCGTTTGGAAACACCTCCCGTAATTCGTGATCTTGAAAGAGGCGAGTGTCCTCAGCGAGTTGTCGAGCTGGTTGGCGAGTTTGTTAGTGCACGCCACGTATTACGGAGCGGGGTCAGGAACGAGACCCATACCCGTGCCACGCCCCCAGTTTTAGTTGGGACTCGCCAGACTCGCACCCCCTAAAGTCTGGCGAGTCCCAAAAAAGTGGGGGCGAGGCACGGGTAAATGTAACCCTGTATCCACAAGTCCCAAATCCCTTTTTCCTAATGCTTAACAGCCTCATCATTCCTTGCCACAATACGATATTACTCCTTACCTATCTGGAAGGATTAACGTACCTATTTTCAATTATTTCCTAGTGGTTTTCTATCGCCTTTACCTAAACGTCTATAATGGAGCAGGCCAAGAAAGGGCGCGGTCGTGGTAGACCTCCCGGTCCTCCCCTCTCAACGCCAGAGAGGATAAAAAAATTTAGAGAAAAAAATCGCCGGTCGTCACAAAAACACAGGGACAAGAAAAAGGCCGAGAGGCAACAACCACCACGACAGACACCAGCACGTCCGATATTTGAACAATACCAGCTCCTCGCTCCACGAGGCTCCTTCGACGCTTGGGTTAATATTAACGTCGACCCTTCGTTACATCTCCCGCGTACAAACGTTGTGCCCGAGGTACCGGCTACAGGTATGTCGCGCCCCTAAATTATCCTCCCTAAACAATTACATCTTCCGCTGCCCGGCCCCAACCCGCTATTTCAGGGGCTGAGCGCCGACTTCCCCCCGCACATCTTCCCTTCTCTTCATCCCGTCCTGAATCCGGGACTGAACCGAGATCAACGCCGATACAGGCCCTCTCCACCACCGCATCACCGGCGAGCTGTTTTCAACGACCAGACCAGGAGCAACGCTAGCTATCAAAGGCGTCGCAAACATGGGATCGCACGAAACGAAGGCCCAAGCGTTCTACGGCGCCGTCATCCACACGCTGTCAACGCCTGGCCATGACCTCGAGATCCTTCCTTCCGCCCTTTTGATCGTTGAATCGCAAGGCGTAATCACTTCATTTCACAAGGGTGTGAAACCAGGAGATGTCGAAAGCCTCGTGTAGGTTGACCTTCTCTTCACCTGGTGCACCGCATCTCCAGTTGCCCCGCTAGACAGCCATCACCAGCTCAAAGACCGAGAGGTGAGGCTCATATCAGTCTCACATCAAATCTTCAAGTCAACTACTAACACGCCTCCTAGAGATACCACCACAACAACCATCCACCGCCTCTCCCCTTCCCAATTCCTCATTCCCGGCTTCATCGACACCCACAACCATGCCCCTCAATGGGCCCAGCGTGGCCTCGGCCAAGGCCAACACATCCTGGACTGGCTTTCCGCAATCACCTTCCCCAACGAAGGTCGCTTCCGCGATCCCTCCCATGCCCAGCGCATCTACTCCTCCGCCATCGATGGCTTTCTCCGGCAGGGCATCACCACCGCTTCTTACTACGGCTCCATCCACCCTGAGGCAACCAACATCCTGGCCGATCTCTGCTTAGCCAAAGGTCAACGTGCATTCGTAGGGAAATGCAACATGACACGCAACTCCCCCGACTACTACCGCGATGTGTCGATCGAACAGTCCCTGCAAGACACAGAATCCTGCATCGCCCACATCCGGAAGATCGACCCCGAGGGAAAGCTATTGAAGCACGTCCTCACTCCGCGCTTTGCCATCTCCTGTGACGCCGAATGCCTGGCTGGCCTCGGGCAGATAGCGGCCAGAAACCTCGACCTGCCTATCCAGACGCACTTCAACGAAGCGGAGCAGGAGATTACTGCCACCCGCGAGCTCTTTCCCCAGTTCTCCTCCGAAGCCGATCTCTACGCCCACTACGGTCTTTTGACCAAACGATCCATCCTCGCCCACTGCTGTTACATGACCCCCTACGAGTTTGACAGACTGAAAGAGCTGCAGTGCGGCGTAGCACACTGTCCGATAAGTAACATGACGGTGGGCGGCGGGTTCATGGCCGCTCCTATCCGGGAGTTTCTCAACCGGGGAATTAAAGTCGGTCTGGGGACTGACAGTGGAGGAGGGTTTTCGTCTTCGATGCTGGATGCGATAAGGCAGGCGATGATTGCTAGTCATGCGCGGGAGGTTGAGTCCAAGGGGAGAGATAAGGGTTTGAAAATTGCGGAGGCGTTTTATTTGGCGACGTTGGGAGGGGCCGAGGTTTGTTGTCTCGAGGAGAAGGTGGGGAATTTTGAGGTGGGGAAGGAGTTCGATGCGTTGGTGGTGGATTGGGAGAGGGATGGGGTGATGACAATGGTGGAAAAGGAGGACGGGTTGGGGACGGTGTTTGAGAAGTTCGTGATGACGGGGGATGATAGGAATATCGTGAGGGTGTTTGTGAAGGGGAGAGTGGTGAGGGAGGTGAGGATATGAGGGTGGCGGATGACAAGATCTACCTGGTTGGAATGGGTCCTTCGTGGATGTTGGAAGGAATAATGTTTTTGAAGCAACAATGCAGTGAGGAGCTGGAGAAGCTTCACCTCTGTCGATCACAGCGATGTTTGAAGGAGATGGCGAGAAAGCGCAACGAGAAGTACTGACCACTATGTTTATACGACAACCACTTCGATGTGGAAGCGGCGCTGTTTACACTATTTTGTTCTCAAGGCCTGGCTTCCTCCACTAGTACCTACTGGTACATTGTCACCTTCATACAGCCACAACTTTGTCGCCAGTCATCACCTGCGCACACCCCAGAATCTGTCTGCGCATCGATGGCTTCCTCATCCAAAGACGACCTGTCCATGCGATTTCTGACAATTGAACAGTGATGGGGCCAAGAAACCCGCGAGTACTCCAGTCTGGGAGCCCGAGGCACCCGATGGTAGCCGGAAGTTCGGAACACTCATTTGAAGGATGCCACGACCAACCTCAAATAAACTGGGAAAGAGCGACCGGCAACCCCATCTTGAACCCTACCCAAGTAGCGCACACGGAAACCCAACAAAATTGCAATTCTGGAACCTGGTAACCTCCTACAACTTCTTTCTCCAGGAACCACATCCGACGTTGCATCAATCTCAAGCCTCAACAACGAGTCAACATCAACGAGACCATCGGTCTTCGCATAGACCTAGGTACCTTATTCATCCCTGCTATCGCCTCCAATTGTCCTTGGAAGATGATTTCTTTCGCGCATTGGCTAACAACCGAGCTGTACAACTACAGGTGTCTTCGCGATTCACGCCTGCGTCCTCCATTTCTGCACGACCAAACAATGTCCGAGCCTCGCAAGACCACTATGTCTCCCTCTCCCCAGGCCGAGTCCGGCCCCGAGCCCGGCGCGGACTCCGACCAGGCCCAAGCCACACTCGCCCCTTCTCTTGATGATGACGCCTCCGTGTCCCAGTCCGACGAAGTGCCCGAGTCCGCCGATGTCCCCGATGACCAAGACCAACACAATGAGGAGGAAGAGTCCACTCCCCTCTCCGAGGTCTACCGAGCTGCAGAAGAGCATCAAACTACATTCACCCTCCTTTTCAACCACACTCAGAACATGCTGGCCGGGCCGGACCGTGAACATCTTCCTCGCGAGGTCATCAACGATATGCAAGACCTCTGCCTACAACAGATCAGGTGGAGAGAAGTCTGGCTCAAGAAGATTGAACTGCTGAGGAGGAAAGAAGAGATGGATAAGGACAAGGCGGTTATAGACGTCATGATGGATAGACTTCTGGAAAAGCATGCCGAGTGGGCTAAGGAGAACGAAGAACTTAAAACGAAGGAGCAGGCTCTGGAGATCGAGTATGATGGGACCAGGGATAGGCTTGCGGCTTTAGGACCGGTGGGTAATGTGGATTGGAAGGAAGCCTTACAAAAGTATTCAGAGATGCTAGGGATCAGCATGGTGGATGGTAACGAAGATTGAAATGAATAGAGCAACTGTATCCACTATCCTATCTCAGAACATGCCTACTCCCGACCACGAGGGTCAGCAACAGCGCGTAGAGAATCAGAGCACTTGATTTTGAGAAGTTGACCTTATAGTTATTACCTAGGTATGTAGTCCTTCCTTGTTTCCTTCTTCATTCCCTTTCTTCCTCTCATCTTTATTCCTGCCGTACTTTTCTGTCTATCAACCTTCTCCTTTCTTTCCCTTCCTCTTCGCCCCTTCCACTCCTTCAGTTTTGGGTAATTTGCCGGGGTGAGTGGTGTCTTCCAAAGAAAACCTCATGATCGCTCAACCTATTGCGCAGTCTTGACCGCGGTCCGCCCCGTCCGGGAGAGCGATCCCTTAGTTGCCATGAGCGAGAGTCAGATCCTTCCTCAGCGTGAAGTAATAGATACTCTCGCAGTCACGATAGGGAATAGCCAAGCCCCTGGGCTTGCTATCCTTGAAACCCTGGTAGACGTAGGTGTCGGAAGTCAAAAAACTATTTCCATCAATCCATGTTAGCCATCCTTCCCGATTCATTTCACCGCTCATCCAACTCCCTTCAAACATTCATAGCAAAAAGGTAGAGAGAAAAAAACTCACCCAACCTCGGTAAAGTCCGCCTGCTTCTGCGCATCCTTGGTGATGTTCCAGCTCAACATGTTGTTGTAGTTGATAAACAGGCATCCCTGCACGCTGCCCTCCCAGATATGGAAGATGCCGTCGTCGTCGAAGCGGTCCATCAGGCAAAGGGAGTCGTCCGGAGGGAGGTAGTTGAGGTCGTGGCAGTTCTTGTCGTCTTCGCAGATCTGATTTTGTCAGTATCTAGCTGTTAGCAAGCCACCCTGATCTGGGAGAAAGAACACTGAGGAACAACAAGGAAGAAGTGAGTGAACATACAACAACCAAGGAATCAGTTCCATGACCCCAGTTGGGTCTCTTCTGGCAGTTGAAAAAGTGAATGACCTCGTTGTTGCCGCCCGTCCATTTGGGCGGGTCCGAGTCCTTCCTCGCGTTCAAGTTCAAGCCCTCGGCCTCGGCCTCACGCTTGTTCAACGGACCGTGACGGGTATACGCAGCCAAAGCGTCTTCCGGGCTGAGAGGGACATTGGGGCTGGTGCTAGCAGGATCAGCCGGGCTGGGAGCGGCCAGGACGAAAGCGGCCGGGTTGAGAAGGCTGATGAGGAGGGTGCCGCTGAGGCCGAGGGACTTTAGGGCTGAGGTGAGCATTGTGAGATCCTAGGAGATTGACAAGGGGGACTAGGGATGTATCGAAAGGATGTTCTCGGCCGACTGGAGAGGATAAAGCTACAATGACGAGATGAGTGGAAGATGCCGTAGGTTGAAGAGGTTGTGGGCGACCGAAAGACGCCGCGTCCTTTGGGCAGATTGTCAGGCAGGACCTGGTAGAGAAAGACGGTTGGGACTCGGCTGAAAGGCGAGGAGGAATTATTATACTGTTGGAAGTGAAAAGAATAAAGAACGGAAACTAGGGCAGCGTTTAGAAATACTGGAAGGGAGTGCCGGTGAAGGGAAGCCCGGTGAATGGAAGTGCAAGTGAAGTGAAGCCGAGTGAATGGGAGTGCCGGTGAAGGGAAGGAGCCCAGTGAATGCCGCCAAGGGCAAGTACTTCCATCATATACGGACCCTTCCTTTCCTTCATCAAATGATTGAGAGGGACCTGTGGATGTGTAGAAACCTTAGCCCAGCTGAATTCCCCGTTACCACCACATGCAGACGAGAATGTGGACTCACCAACGCAAAAGTCCAAAGCAATGCAAAGATATATGCTCAAACGAACCGGCCAAACCGTACCTTTGGTAGGTAAGCACAAGGAAGAACAATGCACTTGAGCTGCTCCTTTGGAACCTTTAAGCCACCATGGCCCGTCCCTTATCTGGTGCCGCACCCGCTCAAAGCATGATGATCCCGAGGGTACAAGGGGCAAAGTCGCGGCTGGTACTTGGGACCCTGGATGTTGGGAGACGATTGGAATGGAGGGGTAAAACACAATCAATACATGACGGGATGTACATGGGACAAAGACCACGAGGACTGGAAAGTCAGTTATCCTTGAGGGTACCCCTTATACCGCTTCGCTCCCTTGATCGTTGCAGGAGAAGGTTCGGCTCTCTAGGAGGTTTATCATGTGATCGAGGTGCGGGAATGTGGTTGGAGTTCACTAATCACTAGGATGCATATTGTGCTGGTTGAATGGGCAAGAAGTTGAAGCAGAGGCCGGATGGGTGGTATTTTTGAGTACATAGGTCTCGAGGAGTTTATCGTCAACCATAAGACATGTCCTGTTTCGCAGAGAATAATTTTCCTTCAATTTCCGTTCCTTCTGCATCGTGTCAGTAACGAATTTGCAGTCGTCTTGGACACCTCGGTCACCAAAGCTCCTGCCAGGCACGCTCGTTCCTGTACCTGAATTGTCCCAGAGCAACCGACGCTGAACGACAACAAAGAGCGGCAAGTTTCAACCCCTTGCGAACCGGCTCCTCTGCATTGTTGTCCAGGCCATTGTTTGTCAAAGGAAAAACGAGGGGAACCATGCTTTGAAGACAAAAAATACTACCTCTATTGTGTAGCGGGGAGCTTCCTCATGGACAGTCCCAAACATTCTTATCTTGGATCGGGCCCTTCGTTATGTCTAAAACCCATAATAAAAGAAAGAAATGCCTTCCGACAACTTGAAAACACTCGGAGAAGAGTCTGTAGAGGATACTTACATCAAAAAGATGCATCATGGATTGGGATAAAGGCATATTACGGACGGTTCAGGGAGTAGAGAAGCATGCTGGATGTCTTATATGTTCGACATGTTCGGTTTATTTTTACGGCTCAACGGGGTCGGTGATGGTAGGATGCCGGAGATCGGTCTCTTAACGTATTATTGTAGGATAAAGAGTGCATCGACCCCATGTTCTCCCAATCCTGGAGCAACGCCTATACAAGTTTGATCCGCTCAATCTTTAGTCCGCGACATTCCAATGCTTCTGCTGTCATCCTTGGACCACAGGTGGTTTCCTCTCCTGTCACCTTGTTGCGAAACACATGATCGTTGGCATTGATCTTAGCGGAACCCCGGACGATTTCCCATTCAGAAGGAAGCTTTGCCATTCGAGGATCTCGTTGGACTTCTTCTCCGGTAACCGTGTTTTGGAATCGCACGCCGTAGTTACCTGTATTGTCATCTGCGGCTGCACGGAGGATGACTTTCCAGGGAGCGGGCACCGGACCGAGAATGGCCTCACCGTCGGAGAATCCCTGGATGTAACAGCTACCAACCACCTGGAACACGTTTTCCGCGGGCAGTGGCCGCAAAATAATGGGAGACAGACAGCCGAAGATGACGCAGATAACGTCACCTACTTGCGTTGCTGTGTGTGCTATGCCAAAGTACCCAAGGTCAGTGATGATCAGGGCATGATCTCGAAAGTGCTCGTTATCTGCCAATTCCATGATGGACTGCTGCAAGGTCTGATTTGAGGGATCTCTAATGAAGTTGATGAAATCGGTTTTCCAAGTCAGGAACTCCGTGGACAGAGAGTCAACTGGCAACCTGGAATCGACCATGTTTTGACACAGGGTCAAGTAAAGCGCATCTACCAGGGGTTTACCGGTCGGGTAGCAATTGTGATCACTACTATAAAGGCACCGAGCCGCATGGACCTAGTTCAGTACCCTTCCCGAGATCTGCTCTACCTCCTCCGAGGCAGCTAGTCCCTCAACGCTGCGTATAACACCTGCAATCTTCACAGCACTCACTTCCAGGATAGAGGGTGCTTCAAGAGAATCTCTCCTGCGATGTAGAATAACATCCCCTTTTGTTGTGGCTGCTGCAAAGGACCCTGCCTGTGTTATCTTCTGGAACGGTATGTTGAAGTTGGGGACCCAAGAGGGCAAGTTAGGGATCGGAACATGGTCTGCGGCATTCACGGACCCGCACTGTATCAGCAACTCACGACTCGTCGTAGCCTCGTAGATTGTCAGGAAAGCTTCCGTATATGCAACAGCAACGGGTGCAGCGTAGTTCGGCCGGATCTTCTCCAGGGCCGTGAGATTCGCAATCGTGGCTAGGCCTAGCAGTCCGTAAATCTTGTCGCGTGGATCTGTACAGAGACGGGCCGCTGACATATGCAACAGATCCCGGAGAAGCAGAGCATGAGGAGGCACCCCCAAGGACCAGATGTAGTCCAGCCTTGCGCTCAGCTCCCGTAGAGGTACAAGACCGGTTTTCGTCTCGGACAGGCAGAGCGAGGCTCGGCGGAAATAGCGCCAGGGAACAACATCAGCACCGCACTGAACCAAAGAGTGCGCAGGACTAGCCAAATGGATTTCTTGCACGATCCACAGGCGGTCAAACCATGTCCGTTTCGTGAGGTCGAGAATGGTGTGAACCATGTCTTGATGGGATATGAAAGTTCGGAGAGGAAATTGTACCACTCGGGCTCGGTTGCGGTGGGCGATCTGACATAGTAACGGTTCTTTATGACCTCTACTTGCTGCCCGAGATAGTTTAGCGTTGAGAGCGCCAGTGTACTGGCTGGTGACCTTGGGCCGAGCCACACAACAACTCGATGTGCTAGGCTGTATATATCTGCCATACGGGTAATCTGCACGTCGCGTTCATTGGTGTCAGATTGGTTGATACAGAGTGCGTCAATCCAGAGTGTTCTTGGCTTGTCGTGGTATCGGAGAGCGCGCAAGGCGACGTCAAGGTTTCGCTGAATTCGCAGGGTCAACAGAGCATCTGTGGTCTCGGTAGGAGGTCGGACGAAGACGGTGACTGGCTTGTCGGGCGAGCCCCAGACGTAGGACAAAGCGTCGTAGTCGAGGGAACACGTAGGGCTCGATTCAATGGCGTCCTCTTCTTGTAATTCGGGGCCAAAAATGGCATCGGGATGTTTCCATGTTGTGTACCAATTGTACGGGGCAATTGGGCGGATGAAGAGACGTCTTCCCTCGAGATTCTCGCGAGCCCACAATCCTGGCGGCAGTGTCTTTTCCAGCTCTTTCAACGGTGGCTTCTTCGGCGGGAAAGGCGTCAAGAAGGCATGGCGGATCGAGACAACAATGTCATCTGCGCGGTGTACTGGGAGCAAATCGATAAGCCGGATGTCAAGGGGAAGGTAGTGATACGGCGCCATTGTCTGGCCTATGAATCGAGCCAGAGTTGGCTCGCACGCGGACTTAAAGACTGGTGTCCTCGGACATCTGGACGCGCCAAGCGGATATAGCAAGGCAGAAAAGCCATTGTCGATGCGGAAGTAATCCGGTGGGCAGAACGGTACCCAGGGAAGGGGGCCTGAGAGCCGGGGGCGATGAAGATAAAGATGGGTGGTCAAGCGGTTGGAACATTGAATGGTTCGACTTTTGATTGCAAAGGGGACAATGCGGGGGACGCGTAGGACGCGTAGGAGGAATTGGAGACATTGATGTCACTGCCCGCCCGTGTCGTACCGGAACCGCGGGCGCCGGGTAGTGGACACTCCCTCGCCGTTCCGTGCCGTGCCGTATCTCCAATCCGTCTCTTTCCAATCTGCATTCCCTTCCTACAATAAATGAACCTGAGGGCATCCTGGCTCCGGGTTGTGTACTTATCAGAACCGGAATGTACTTGGCCTCCCGAGCGGTACGCGAACCGCTTGTACCATTGGTACCGTGACCCCTCTAAGCACTAAACTCAATGCAAGATTACAACGTAGCATGCCCGGAGATAGCTACAGTCGCTGCTGACCATTGGCCAGGCTACGATAGTACAACTTGTTAGTGCAACCGCCTAACTACTGGCAATACAGTACCACGCAGTATCATGCATCGACGAGAGTCAACGACCTGCCCCTTTCGGAGCCCATATCATCAACACTCTTCTCGCTTCCATCTTCATGTAACGTTGCTCCGAGTCCAACCTCTGCGTCCCTACTGCCTATGTACTCTGTACCTATCTTTAAAAAGCAACGATAAGGGATCGGTCAGGAATCCCAGCAATTCATCACCATCAAGCACTGTCCCTCGCTAACAGTTTCTCACCCCGAGCCTAGATCACCAACCGCATATCAGACCATCCGACCTGGGACGTATACTTCGTATCTAAAGCTATAAAGAGGTACCCTTCACCCTCGCCCGTCCCGACGCAACCAACAATTCGACTGCCTACTGCCTCACTTTGTGTAGCTCGTCATCACCACCACCCTCCCGGGTTCCAGACCTCACTGGCACGCAATCACAAAGCCACTCACGGATATGGGCTAGTCTCTGACTCTTGAGGGCTCTTTTGCCTTGGATCCATGCCTTCATACCTACCCTATCTTCATGTCCCGATGCAGGTCACAGTTGCAATGACCTCGGACTCAGACTCAGGCTTCGTCACCTCCACTGTTACCTCTATGCTCATGCTCGAGGTGTTCTGAGATTACGGACGCCCTAGCATTGTGCGGTGTAGGCCGGCGACATGACTCGACGACATGAGTCAAAGACATGAGGTGTCGCGGCCTGGACCGACTGACGCCCGACGGTCTGATGCCTGCCTGATGGTCTGCCTGGCGTCACGGCCACGGCACCCCCCTCGGGTCATCAGGCAGCAGGCCGACTGTCGACAACTCAAACACCACCGGGTCCAGAGTGATGAACACCATGGGCAACGAAAAGACGGGGCTGGTGAGGGGCCGATGGTCGAGGAACATGTCTACTCAGGGAAGAAGGGGGTCTCGTCCCGAAAGGGACCGAGTCGGCAATGACATTTTGCTCGTGTCACGGATCGATCTCAGCTCTGTTGCTGTCTTGAAATCTTGAAAAAGTATTTCAAGAGCGATCCGCCACCGCCCTCTCTCTTCTCGATGGGCAGACTTCGTTCCTCCGTTCTCATCGTTCTCGCACATCCTTCTCCCGACGGAATCAGCTCCAGCCCTCTCAAACTCCCAAGCGCTCCCAACTTCTCGCAAGCTTAGGTTGTTTGGCAGCAAAACACACCACACGCTCAAAATCCCCCTTGCCCTTCTTTGGCTCTTTAGCTCTCAAAGGCAGAAATCGCACTTTCTCTGCTCCTCGAGACACGAGCTCCGCAGACGAGACACCAGTCTTTCTCGCGCTCTTTTGCCCGCCTACAATCTCAGCGGCATCTCACTCCCACCAGCTTTTCCAAAACGGCAAAAGAAGAGGTTATCGGCAAACCCACCATCCTCCTCACCACCAAAATGTCTTCGTCCTCGTCCCACACCAAGCCTTCCAACGCGGTCTACGCCAATTCCGACCTTAATTCCCTCTCTTCTACCACCTCTCTGCTCCACGAGCAAAAGAAGAAGGGCTCCCAAACGGCTCAGTCGTCCTCCTCAAGCACATCCACGTTTTCGAGCACCTCTGGTGGCGGCGGCAGCAGCGATGGCAATGCCGGACAGTCGGCGGAGGAGCAAAAGATGATCAAGGATGCCCAAGTGGTTGGTCAGATCATTGAGAAGTATCCGGGTTTGGGAATGTAAATGCACGGGAAGAAGATCATGATGAGGATCACGATGGCTTGGGGGGTTTTGGGGCTTTCACATTAGTTTTGGCTACTTTTATTATTGTTGCTATTCTGGCCCGCTTTGGCTTGTTTGCCTACTGAGTGTAAACTCGTTCTGGTAACTCAATTTGAGGATCAAGATTGCTGGGGTTTGAAGTACTTTGGGGATTTTGGACGAGTGGACGCATCCGTTTCGTTGGTACACAAGTCCTTCCACACCTTCCACGATCGCATTGATGACCTTCTTGACATGACCAACCTATCCCAATAAAATACCTCACAGGATGTTTGACGTCCAATTCTCAAGGGCTATACATCTCCCGGTTAACCAGAAAGCAAAGCAGGCCTCTTTCGACCTCTCAGTCGTCCATCAAGCTCGGCATCGAGCAACTTCGAAGCGAGCTCGTTTCTCTGGTGCTCCAGAGCCTTTTGTCTGTCCTCCAACGCCTCCTGAGCGGCCTTGATCTCCTCGTTCTCAATGCGGAGTTCTCGGAGTTCTCTGCCCAGGGATTCTCTCTCCGTCTCGATCTGCTGCTTCTCCCGCTTGAAGTCTTGTTTCTCCGTCTCAACTTGCTCCTTCTCCGTCATGACCAGCTCTTTGCCAGAAAGAAGCTTCTGTTTCACTTCGGCCAACTCCATCTTAGCATCTGCAAGTTCGGAAATCTTCGTGTCCAGTTCGCGGTTCTTGTTCGCCAGCTCCTCCTCGCTCGCTTTGCCCTGTGCAGCCAAAGAAGCAATCTGTTGGTCCAAGTTTGCATTTTCCTTCTCGTATTGCTCCTGAGCTTTTGCCAGGGTCTTCTCCATGTCGCTGGCCTTTGCCTTCAAGGAGTCCTTTAAAGCTTTCTCGTTGTCCTTAAGGGCGCTTTCCCGGGCGTTGAGATCCTGTTGTTTGGCGTCTAGTGACTCTTTCTGCTTGGCAATAGCCTCTCGGTCCTTGGCCAGATCGATTATCTGCTTCTCTACAAGGTTCTTCTGCTTGGCGATTTCCGACTTGAGGCGTGATGCCGTGGAGATGCCGGTCTGCACCAGAATCTCGATGCCTTCGATACGGCGGGAATTCTCTTGACCGGTGGCGCGATTGCTAGCGATCCAATCTCTGTGAGCCTTCATGGCCTCCAACATGAACTGAAGTTCGCCGTGGAGGTCATCAGCGGTCTTTTCGAGAGTTGACAGGTCCATGTCGACGATGACGTCCGTAGCTAGCAATCCGTCAGCGCGTTTGTTTTGGTAGGTACGAACTTCGAAGTTATGAATGCCTGGCACTTACCTGACTGTGTACGAGTGGTAAAAGGGGACTGGAAGGTGGCTTCCGGTCCTGACAGTAGTTGTCAAAGGAATGGATTTGTGTGTATCAAGGCCTTTGCTGGTGTCATAAGATACGCATTTGATCGACAGAGAGACCAGAAGAGGTGGCAAAAACGGAGGGGAAAATGCACATTTGTAGAAAACGGATCGCATGGAATTGAGGTGTAGGGTGAATGGGACGGAGGTCGCGTGCCAAGCGGGACAAACACAGCGACAAGGCAGGAGGGCAGGCTCCAGAACCCTAACCCTAGCTAACCCTAACGCCGAACAAACGAACATCGATGTGCTTCGGCACTCGTTGGATCCAATATCCGCACCCATCCTCGAATTTGTTCGAGTCCAACTCGTTTCCCAAAGGCAGTTTCCTCCAAAACTGACTCCAACCATCTCCGGATTCTGTTCTCTGAACAGCAGCATAGTCACCGTCCACATACCTATCAAACAACACCAACGAGGACTCCCTCAACTGACCGCGATACGCCATAACAGTATCGTCCATGTACCCCAGGAGTCCTTCATGTTCCTTAACCACCTCATTCCACTTTGCCGTCCTACCCTCGGGTCGTGCCCCGAATATGGCAAGTATATCATCCCTTGGCCGCATCTGACGCTTCGCAGCCAGGTCAATAACTTGCAACTTCCTCAACCCCGGAAACGCGACCGGAATCCTTCCCATCAGCGTTGCGTACGCCTCCCGCCCCGGTTTCAGCTTCAAGTGTTCATGCGCAAAGACCGAGACAGTGTTGGTAGTAATTGTAAACACCAAACTCGTCACCATCGCTGCGCTCTCAGGCACAAGCAGCCGGTCGGTATACAGCACCATCGCGCCCGTATTAATATAGAACGTGTTCCGCCCATACAACACCTCCACTGCCTCCCGATATACCTGCCGACAAGTCAACAGTAGACCCATTACTTCGGCACCAATGGAGCATGTGGTTTCGGGGTGCAAGTGGCAAGCTGTCGGTGGAGGGCCGCTGAGCCCGCATCGGTCAAAGGCAGGGTGGACATCGGGGCCACGGTGGCAGGTACTCGCGCGCCAGGCCCACCGCTCCTCGTGGAAGTAGGCGCCCTCAGTCGTGTGAGGACGGCCACTGGCGTGACTGGCCTGGGCGTAGCGCATGTCGACGTGTAGACCCTGACGGTCAGCGAGGACGAGGAGGTAGATCTGGTAGCGGAGCTCGTAGGGAAGGGTCAGGAAGGTAGTCGCGTCGGGTCGGTCGGTCGAGGCAACGTGGGAGGCGGAGGGGAGGGCGGTTATGGGACGGCGATTAGGAGGGAGCGTCGGAAGGAGGTCGAGGGCGTGTGGCTTTCGGTCATTGTGTATGTCGGTGTTGTCATTCTTGTCTAGGTTTGGTTGCTGACACAAGCGTCGCCGCGAGATTCGGGGGACCATTCGCCGGAGTCTGTCCATGTTGACTGTTTGACGCGCGATGCCCGATTGCTAACGGAACTAATGCCTCTGAGCGACTGCGGGGTTGACGTTGTCCGGTGGTTGACGCGGGGCTGAAAGGATGTCCGCTGTAGCACGCGTAGATACAGGGGACTTGGCGGCTGATTCAGGGGTAGCTAGGTACTCGAACCAATCATGTCATTGTCAGTTCCCAAAAGGGAAGTCGAAAGCGGAGCACTACTTTGTAGCCCCGCAATGGCGTCCCATGTCACTGACTGAACGTTGGCGGGGATTGCCCTCTGTGTTTCCTTTGGCAACCTCCCCTGTTTCCTTCACGATGACCGACCGATCCGATTCCCAAACATCGCGGAAAAGCGCACCCCAATTAGATTATCCAAAGACCCAGAATCCAGTACCTTGGGCTCAGCTTTCAGAGTCAATGGTTATCGTTGTGCCAAGTCAGCGTCGGCAGCCGTCACCCTGGGCTTCCCCGTATGCACCATGCCGTGACCTACTTCCCGGGAGTCCTTTGCACACCGACGGTCTCGCCCCATCAACTCGAGCTATCTCCTTCTCCTCTCGACAATCCTCCAAAACCGCATTACGGCTATGGCAATCATCGATGATGGCGGACGTATCCTGTCGTTGCCGCCGCCGACGGCCGACCCGCCGTATAGCTCCGGTTAAATAATCCGGGATTCATGTGCTCATTGCAACACTCCGCATTCTTGGGGTGCTAATGGTGTGTATCTCATCTACCCGCTACCCATGACTCGGTACCATGTATGGATTGAGGATTTATTAAACCGTCGCTCGTAGATCCAGCCAGTGGCAATGCCTGATGCCCAATGCCCAGTGCCTGTGGTGGCTGGATATAAAGTCCTGCTTCGAAACGCAGGGACCCAGTTTACATGTCCTTTCCATGATCAAGCTGTTCGCCCATAGTGTCATGACCATCATGCATCTTACAACTCGAGCAGCCATGGCGATGGCAGGTGTTATCTTGACCGGTAAGTCAACCCAAACTCCAAAGACGCCCCCCTCGACTTCCCCCCCACTGACCGGTAATAACCAGGACTCGCCAGCTTGGCAACCGCCCAGTCACCCACATGCACCAAACTCTCCTCCAACCAAACCTACGACTACATCATCATCGGCTCCGGCGCCGGCGGTATCCCCATGGCGGACCGCCTCAGCGAAGCAGGCCACACCGTCCTCCTCATCGAAAAAGGCCCCCCCTCCAGCGGTCGCTGGGGCGGCACCATGAAACCATCCTGGCTCTCCGGCACAAACCTCACCCGCTTCGACGTCCCGGGTCTCTGCAACCAGATCTGGGCCGACCCCGTTGGCGTTTCCTGCACTGATATCGATCAAATGGCCGGCTGTGTCCTCGGCGGCGGCACAGCTGTCAATGCTGGGCTATGGTGGAAGCCCCATCCTGTGGATTGGGACAGCAACTTCCCTGCTGGATGGCAGAGTAAGGACATGGAGGCAGCTACGGCAAAGGTGTTTTCCAGGATCCCGGGGACTACACATCCATCCGTTGACGGCAAGAGATATTTGGCGCAGGGGTTCGATATGTTGGGTGGTAGCTTGGGCAAGGCCGGATGGGAGTTTGTTACGGCTAATGATCAGCCGGAAAAGAAGAATAGGACGTATGGGCATAGCACTTTCATGTTCGAGGGGGCGGAGAGAGGAGGGCCGTTGGCTACTTACCTTCTCTCGGCGAGCGGACGCAAGAACTTTTCCCTTTGGACAAAGACGATTGCGAAGCGTGTGGTTCGGTCTGGTGCGCATGTTACTGGTGTTGAGGTTGAGTGCAATGGAGCGGGTTATGCAGGTACTGTGTCGGTGACACCGGGAACTGGAAGGGTTATTCTCGCTGCTGGTGCTTTTGGCTCGGCGAAGTTATTGTTCCGAAGTAAGCACCAGCGGTTACGGACTACGGTCTTCGATGTCGCATGCTGACTTTCCTCTCAGGTGGTATCGGCCCAACAGATCAACTGAACGTGGTCAAGAACTCGGCCGACGGGGAGACCATGATCGGTTCCGATTCATGGATCAACCTGCCAGTAGGGTACAACCTGAATGACCACGTCGGTGTAAGTATGCCGGAATACTCGAATCGCCAGGGACGGATGCTGACCAGATTCATTGATCAGACCGACATCGAGATTGCACATCCCGATGTGGTGTTTTACGACTATTATGCTGCATGGAACAAGCCAATCGTAGAGGACAAGGACCAGTACCTCGGTGAGGAATTCCACTCTCTCTGCGAGTAGCAGACCAGACACTTACCGATGTCAAAGATACCAGAACCGGGCCCCTTGCTCAGGCCGCACCCAACATCGGCCCCATTGTAAGTTTACAGTATTCAGCTTCAACGGCGCGCACATCCGTTCTCACATCTTTCTAGTTCTGGGAGATCATCGACGGAAAGGATGGAATCTCTCGCCATCTGCATTGGCAAGCCCGTGTTGAAGGCTCTCGAAACAGTACGTATCGATAGCTCTTTACTCAGCCTACCAACTACTGACATCTGATCACAGCCTCCATGACCGTAACACAATATCTCGGCACCGGATCAGTATCTCGAGGTCGCATGGTGATAACAAGACAACTAAACACTGTCGTCTCCATTCCTCCATACCTCCGTAATGAGGCCGATAAGGCCGCCGTCATTCAAGGGCTCGTCAGCCTCCAACAATCTCTGAAGGATGTACCCGATTTGACCTGGATCAATCCCCGTCCGAATGTGACTGCGGAGCAGTTTGTTAATTCGGTGACTCTCACCCCGCCCCTGTTCCCCTTCTACCACTTTGACCGTGCAGCGGGGGAATATGGCAAATGGCAAACAACTAACACCACTGTTTCTAGATCCCCGCTATCCCCTCCCGCCGTGGTTCTAACCACTGGATCGGCACGGCCAAAATGGGCACCGACGACGGTCGAACCGGCGGGACCGCAGTCGTGGACTTGAACACCAAAGTCTATGGCACGGATAACCTGTTTGTTGTGGACGCTTCAATCTTTCCAGGCATGGTAACTGCCAATCCATCGGCGGCTATTGTAATTGCTGCTGAGCATGCAGCGAATAGGATCCTCGCCTTGAAGTAGATGAGATGCCGTGCTGATTCATGGGAAAATGTCAGTGTTAGGAACTTGGGAGGTCCTTAATACCTAGCTGTCATGGGAGGATGAGATTAGCCGATTTGGTGACTCGGTTCATGTGTGGCTCGCTGTACCGCGCAAGGTCAGATTGAAAGGTGGTACGTGAAGGACCATCGATTACCGAAGACCCATTGACCCGGAACCGAAAGTGTTGCTGCATAAGAATGCGGGGTGCATGAGATAATCGAGGCGAACCGCTGTCAGACTGGCCCATAGGGAGATTTAGCCGAGTGAATCACAGTTACGTCTATATCTGGATGTTTTGAGTAGGGTCCATACAAGTAAGTCAATGGCATCACAGGCCAATGTAAACTGGACCGTACATGACGGCAGAGCAGAAGCAGAACTTAGTGAGCAGCTAACAGTTAAGATTTCATCGGCGTTCAGATCTAACGCCGAACGTGTACATCGGAGTCTTGCCGTCGTTGCCAGGGCAAGACAGATATCATATCAAAGGGAGAAACCGAGACAGGACAACAAATCAGAAGGGTTTCTATTTAACAACGTTCTAATCCATACCTCTATCGGTCAGGCAACACTGAAGCTCAATCCAAACGCACAGTCCCAAACAACCGGTTACCCGTGTCTGTCCCTCCCCTCCCGGTAAACTTATTCTCCGACACCCTCAACGCCACCAAATGGAGCTTGCCATCTCTCCTCAAGAGCCGTCCCAATTCATGATCTACACCCGTAGCCTCCATCTGCACGACCCCGGCAACCACCACAACGTGGATATCCTTCCCTTCATCCATCGCACGTATCCGTTCGCGAAACTCCAAGACCGTCTTCCCGTTGTTCACTACCGAGTCCACCAAGATGATCGTGTGTTGGTTGGAAAGGTGGTGAGGTTTGACATCCTCCGGTGTCTTTGCGTGCAAGAACATAGCGAGCGGAAAAGCTTCGTTGACGCCAAAAGCCATGGGCTCTCCGCCCCTCATCAAGGCAACGATGGTTGTGTCTTGTTCGTGAAGAAGGCGATGGCCGGTGGTGTTGTGTCCTTGGACGTGAGGGATGGAGTACTCTTCCAGACCAATGAGGGAGGTGATGAACTCCGTGGCTAGGTACCAGCCGATGCGGTGATGTGCTTCCCTGAGCGCAGGGCCGGAGATGTTGGCGTCGCGGGTCGGGGCCATCAGGAGCTTGGCGGCGGAGCGGTTGCTAGCGTGCAAGAGGTTGGAGGGCGGGCCGTCGAAAAGGGATTGGTTGAAGGGGTCGGTTGGGTCGGAGAGGTCGACCACAGGAAGCCGGGCGGTGTCGAGACGTGGAGCGACAGTGTGCGGGATGAGGGCTTGACGGAGGTTGTGGGGTGCGCCGTTGGTGTTGAGTTCCTCAATGGCCATGGAGAGGGCGCCCTCCATTGACTTGCTCCTTGTCAGTTCCTCACCCACGACCACAACGCCTTCGTCAGCAGCCTGGAGCATCGGCAAATCCAGTGGGCTGTCTCCAAAAGCTACCACACGAAGATTATGAGGAGGGCCTCGCAGACGGTTGACAACGGCCTCTTTGGACTTCGCAGTGATGATAAACTTCTCTCGGATGTCCCCGCCGCCAATGACCTTGACGTGTCTTCCCAGGTCTTCCTTCTCCATCACGAGCTCCCACACCCGGCGTAGCCCGCAGGTTACCACCACAGCCATGACGTGCTCGTGCTTTTTGACACGGCGGAGTATGGACAGAAACTCGGGATAAAGAGTGATCTTCTTCGCAACATCATTGCAGACTCCCTCAAAATCTCTCTGTGCGTTACTGTACAACATGGCCACCTGGCGGAACGCCTCGTAGGTGTAGCCGTGCTCGCGGAATACCTTTTCGGCCGGGGTCAGATCATGCTTGCCAAGAGGTCTACTGGATTGACGCTTCCAAAACTTCCTGCCAGTATCCTTGGCGGTGAGAGTCTTGTCTGCGTCAAACACCAGAGCCGTGGTGACGTTGGTATTGCGACAAGCCGTGACATTGGCTACCATCTCATCCACTGCGGCTAGCACTCGTATGTGGTTGCAGTGTTCCGATTCCGTGCGGAACTCGTGGAGCTTTCGTGATATCTCGGAAGCCAAATGTTCCGCCGGCGTGCCATCATTGAGACCTTCAAAGCGAATTCCCGAATCCTTTGCCAGGGCGTCCAGCTGTCGCATTTCCTCCTCTTGCCACTTGTGAAGATGTCCAGGTGTCACCGCCTCTCGCTTCCTGACCTGGTCGCGCTGTCGACGACGGCAAAGCGTTTCCGCAGCCACCTTAAGGTAGAAGATGTGTGTAAACGTATCTTGGTCGGCCTTTGTCCAGACCACCGTTCCCTGCTCGCTGCCCCTGGGCCAAAACATGTAATGTCCGGCAACAACACCGACCAGGCCCGACTTCTGGCACTCGTCACGTATCTGGGTGATGGCGAGCTCGCGGTACCGAGTTTTCTCTTCTTCACTCAAGGCATGGAAGTCGTCCAGGCCACGGTCTGGGCCCATCAAAGAGGCAATGACCGCAGAGCCTTCGTAGACGGCAAACATGTCGTTCGGAAGTGACTGTTTGAGGTGTTCGAGGACGGTCGACTTGCCGGAGCCGGGGAGGCCATAGATGCCGATGATGATAGGTTTGGGAGTAGTGGGAGTCTCAACTGTGACTGTCGTCAGAGACTGGTCAGCTTCGGAGGACATGGTGATAAGAGTTGTGTGTATGGTGTGGTGAAGGACAAGGTTAGAAGCTTTCTGGTGGATGGTGGGTGTTGTAGAGAAGACGACAGCAAGGCGCACATCGTGGTGGTGTTAAGTACCTGTCCAGATATCTCCATGGACGCATCATGGCGACCATATCCCGGCGTTCCTTTTCCTCAGATTGCTGTTTACTGCGTCAATGATCTTGAGAGGGTCATGGTGGGCAAAGAACATCCGGTGTTTGCTCTTGGTGGTGCTGTCCGTGGGCCTCTAGCAGGGAGCATTGACTGGTAGTTGTGCCGTATGGTGTATGCGCGGAGGCCTACTGTTTGGGTATCGTGGTACTTTATAGTTGTGTCATTGACGCAGAGATGTGTGCTGTAGGCAGCGTGCTTGATGATTGTTGAGGTAGTTGTCCCGTCGTGGTTGTCCGTCGGTGTGCCATGCCAGCTTTCGTCAAAGGTTCCTATTGCTTTTCGCTAGGGTGTGACGACCCGTGAATGCCAGTACCCGTCCCCAACCCCGCCGGCAAAACGGCGGCACCATCAAGGTTCCTCCCGCTGTACACTCTGACTCAACAGCGTGGTTGCACTTTCGACTCCCGACTCTTTACCATACAGCACGTTCTCTTCAATTCTACCACCAACAGCATCGCCGGTCACACCCTCACAACGTAAGTGCCATCTCCTTCCGACCCTGTCTTCCTGTTTTGCACCATGATAACAGTACAGTAAGGTACAATCAGCCCTGTCGTGTGCCCGGACACTCTCAAGAAGCTCGACAAACCGTCCCCACCATCCGCGCGACGCCGACAAACACTTCGGCCATCCGCTGAAGTCCCGACAAATAATGCGCCAGCCCACTCGTACAGCCGTGGACCCCCTCCTCCACCGCCTCCTCAACAGATGGCACGCCGTCCTCTCTCTTCCCCGCCAATCTCCACTGACTTGGTACCGCGCCCGACTCCTCGAAGAGCTCCGTGAGCTGCGCTCTGCCACCACCACTCTCAGCCGACTTAGCGAGACTGCCGACGTCTTCTTCTCCATAAGCCGTGCTCGGTACGACGGCTTCCCCGTACGCAGACTTCCTCCTTTTTCCATGGCGCGTCATACTGCCCCCATGGTGTACATGGTCGCCAAGTACACATTGAGGTGGGGGTTCTATAGGGCAGTGGCGAGGTTGTGTGGAGCGAAGGAATGGAAAAGGGTGAGGGAAGTGATCAACCCGGCGAAGGATCATAAGTTGGGGGAGGTGTCGGCACGTCATAGCATTGATCCAGACAAGTTCCGTAACACAGGGAGGATGCTGCGGAGGGTATGGCCATTGCTGCCCTGAGCTTTTAGACTTCCAGTGTCTGCGACAGAGCAGCTCTCTGTCTGGACGAGCGACACTCAACGTTCGACAAAAGGCTGACGCTGTGCCGTCGACTATTTCACAAACATCTTCTCAAACCCTATCTCCTCCCACTTCCAACCGTTTGTGTCAAGCGTCACGTTCGTCCCCACCGTCTTACCTTCCTTCAAACTCCCCGCCTCAACTCTTCCACCCCCAACCGGCCTCTGCAAGTGATTGTCCCCAGCGAGCACGGTGAAATTTGCCAGGGGCAGGTCCCAACCGTTGCGGGTGGCTACGCTGGGCGAACCGAAGAACTGGGCATCGATCTTGGACTTCTTGATCGAGAGGTGGAAGTACCCGCGGTAGTAACCCTCTTGCCACTGCAGCTCTGGGTTGCTGTCAACCTTGGTCTTGGTTGCCTTTTGCACGGTGGCGATGGTACCGCTCGCGCCGGAAGAGGTGACGGCTGTTCCGGCGAACTCGACGCCGATGGCTCCCGAACCGGTGGTGGCATCATAGGGCTTGGTACCGAGCCAGGCGAGGTCAGAAACCTGCAAAGAGCTGTTAGTATGGGAGGAAGAGAAGCAAGGGGAGAATACAACTTACCCAGTTCTGGTGGCTGTCGCCGGACAGGAAGACGTTGTCTGAGATGTTGTTGTCGTACAAATGCTGAAGGGTGCGGTTCCTGCTGGCGACGTATCCCTGAAACCTTACGTTAGCAGCAGGTCAAGTTCGTTAGAGAAGAGAAGCCTACACTCCAGTTATCAGTCCCCGTCAGTACCCCCTTCGAATCAAGAATCCTCGAAAACACGATCTGGTTTCCCACCACTCTCCACGTAGCAGCTCTCTGCTTACTCTCACTCAACTGCTTAAAGAACCACTTCTCCTGGCGGCCTCCCATCAGCGTTCTCGAAGGATCATCCCTAATCGCCTCGATATATGCATCATTGTTCCCCGTACTGGTAATACTACGGTCATAGTTACGAGTGTCGATGATGATAAGATCCAACAGCTTGCCCATCTTGAAGTTGCGCCAGATACGCAAGTTATCGTCGAGGTCCACCTGGCGGATCGGCATCCACTCAAAGTAGGCACGCACGGCGTTGATCTTGCGCGTGTCGACGCTGATGGAAGGACCGTCGTTCCGGAAGGAGGCCTCGGTGTTGTTGAGCGCCGAAAAGCCATCCCGGTAGCCGTTATTGGCAAATTCTGTAAGGGCAGGGTGGTTGGTTAGAGGCTGGATGGAACATGGAGTTGCAACGGGACTAACCGTGATCATCCCAGGTGGGGATCCAGGCGTAGTTCTGGGCCAAAAGCTGCAGGTCGTTGTCTGTTCGGTACTGTCCATGGCGTGTGCGATAGTCGTACAGAGTGAACAGCTTGTTCGCGGGCTTGTGTGCTCTTGGACCGCTTGATGCATCTTCGTAGATGTAGTCGCCGAGATGGACCACGTAGTCATGCTTGTCTTTCCGGGCAGCATTGCCGTAAACGTTGAAGAAGCCCTTGGCTAGACAACAGGTTAGCGTTTCTGGATGCAGGGCACCGATACAATCCCATCTTCCTTGTCTGCAAGGACGCACCATGGTTTGAGCAAGAGAACACAGCCAGCTTGACCTCATCGACATCGGCATCCTCAGCCGGCGCAGTCTTTGTCCTTCCCACAGGGCTGGTGTTGCTGGAGCCGCAGACATTGAACTGGTAGTTGTACAGCGTCCAAGGCTTCAAGCCTTGAGCTTCGACCTGATAACTGTCAGCCGCCTTCTCGTCCCATCAGTCTGAGGGGCAGAACCAACCTTGACCGTGAAGTCGATATCACTAGTCGTGTACGCCTTCCCGTTGCTTCTCACCGGGCCCTTCACAGTCCCGTTGTATCCCTTCTGCGACTCCCATACCTTCCACTCGACGCAAATAGGATTCGCATCCGCCTTGACGTACTTCTCCGTCTCATGGCTGTAGAGGTCCACCGTCCCCGCCACGGTCACATTACTCCTATCCGACTCAGCAGTGGGCGCCACGCGAGTCCAGAGGATGACAGAGTTAGGATAAGGGTCTCCCGAAGCAACGCCATGAGTAAAGTTCAGCTCCGAGGGTTGGTAAGCGACGGAAGAGCGCTTTAGCGTGCGGGAAGTAATGATAGGGAGTGAGAGGCCGAGGTTGACGTGTGAGGAGCGAGCGGATGGGGGATGGTAATTGAGGTTGCCTTCGAAAGAGGCGGAGGCAAGAGGGAGGAGGGCCACAAGGCCGAGAAGAGATCCGAGGTTCGAATGCATCGTGAACCGAGGACCACGATCTGAGGAGCGACTGGCGGATACAGGCTCGACGGGGGAAGTCGGCGTGGGCCGCGTGGGTGGTGATGGTTTTTATGATATTTTGCCGTCCATGATGTTCTGCACACCAATATCGCGAGAGTTACATCAGTCCAGGAACACAGTATGGTGCGCAATCGAATGTTTGGATGGCATACCAACTCTTCTCTGTGGTAGCGGGCGGGGAAACAACATCATCTCAACGGGAAGCGATCATCATTTTCCTTTCCCCAAAGGTGCAAAAGCTATGAAGGCATTATCGGGAACGCCCGCGGGCCGCTGGAACGTCACATTGGCGGGCCGGGTTGATATTGCGAATCACTGAAGAACGTGGTGGTCCAGGATGGCATCGCCCGTTACACCCACTGTGACCCGCAACTCGCGTGCCCCAAGGACGATAAATCACTGGCTGGCATGAAAGGAAGCCAAGGTACTGGGGAAGATGATTCTGCCAATAAACGTGTAGGTATTGGACCAAGTCGTGAGGTTGACGATGCAGATTCCTCGAGGGCGATGTAGCGGCGACGAAAATCACGGCATGAGGTTGACTGAGGGGCCATCTCACAGGACGCGGGAGCTTGCGGGAGCGGGGAATCCGTACAAAAGTTGGACATCAGCAGAACTCGTGGCTTAGGACACTCGGCATTTCCCTACTCTAAAATTCCTATTGTTGGAAACCAATTTGGCTGGCAACTTAGGTAGCCTAATCCAGATAGTTAGACAGGATCATAATGTTTCCAAGCTTGTTCCTGTTGTGCCCTGGTTAATACAATCTCGCAGTCGACGTCCCTTTGCCCATTTCCTGTCCAGTCGTCCGGCCCACGTGCTAGGCATCACTGGAGATGATGGCGGCCGGCATCTTGTGCACGCTTGTTCTTGTGCCAAGTCCCGGCAGATGGTTTGGTGCTCAACATCCTTGCTCTTTGCTCGCCGTCGATAAAACCCACTGAAACTCTGCATGATGACGGCGCTGAACCGCCTGAATAACGCCGCAACACCCATCATATCGCGAGACAATCAACAACAGCCAAGGACCGGACATCACAATGGCAGCCGTCAATGAGGCCAATATACATGCTTCAAAATGACGTCTGAACGTTCGATGCCTTTGGTTCGAAAAATAAACACTCATCAAGGCCCGATGACGTCAGACTGTGATCGATGCTGATGCGCCGGTACGCAACTGGTGTTCAGCACTGGAGACCTTCGACGGGAGTGGCATCCGAAGCAGTTCGACTGGTTGCTGTCACCACTCCATCATGGACTCATCAGTCTCATCTGGTGCCATTGAGATGGTAGCTCCGGGAATGTCAAAGTGATATCAGAGGTTCATCAACCCTCGCACGTCTCTGACTCTCTGTTTGGAGATGGAAACCGAGTACGCCGGGGTATAAGGACAATTGTCGAAAACGAGCTCTCACCACCTCCTGTCCTGGATCTTTTGTGTAACCTTTAGCTCCATCGTACCAGACAACCAGCTGCCGCCGCTGCCCATTTCCCCTAGCTCGATATCCAGGAAGCCTTCAAGATGGTGATGTACAAGCCCGGTCAGACTGTTCGCTACAAGCCCGTGGGAGGTAAGTTTTAATTTGCGTGGTTCTTTTTGCGCAGTCCACTGATATCTCGCATCGAAAAGGGCCCGACTCGAACACATCCGAGAGTGTCGGCAAAATCATGGACGTCTTGACTGAGCCCGGTCAGCAAGCCGGCCGCAATGTCAATGCCAGCCCAGAGACCCCGAGATATGAGGTATGTCGAGTCGTGGTACCGGAGAGTAGCTGGCCAACGGGCGGAGTTACGAATCTCTCGGAGCATTGGTGCTGACAATGATGGATGGGGTGCAGATCCAGAACTTGAACACTGGCAAGTCGACCACCATTTACGAGGCCAACATCCTGGGACCCTCGCGTTAGAAACCAACCAAAACATGGGGATCTTGTATGATAAGATTATGTGTGAAATCCATTGTCCTTGGGTCTTCATGTCAAAGGACGACTGCGCCCACGAGGTTGTGGCAGTGCATGCTGACTAGCGTAAACACCGGGCCGCCAACCCGAGACGGGATGGACATTCTACGCCTTATGTTTTCCTAACAGTTGGTCTCCTGTTCGATATGAGTTTGTGGTGATGATATCAGTTCCATCATTGACTACCAGGTTTGCAGCACAAGCCCGGGAAGCCCCTTTGCTTGGCAAGGTGGATACCGGAATCGCTGCCGATTCAGTATTGACGAAGGGATGACCATTGACAAATCAGGTATCCACCGGGCTGGATTATGAACATTGACAGAGTTACGATCACTGGTAGCGAAAAAGTGGTGGATTTCGGAACTTCTTAGATTGTGTCAAGCGTTGAAGTGCATATGGCTGGATTGGAGCTAGCAACGGGAAAAGTGAACTGAGAAAGCCCCCGAAAAATAAATGGGGAAAAAAGTAGGTATAAATAACCGGTAGCGCCATTGAAGAACCATGCAATAGCTTGGGCTATGTTTCTATGAAGCCCGCAATGCAAATACCCGATGAAGGTGAGAAACCAGAAGAAGGGGAGAAGCGAACTCTATCCAGTAGTGGACAAGGAAGTGGAGAGTATAAGGCGAAACCCGAAAAGAAAATGCAAATAGGGGGAAGAGAAAAGAAGGGGGAGAAGATAAAGGCAAGGAAAAAAGAGTAACCGAGAAAAGGGAGATGAAAAGCAAATACCGGGTAACCGGAGCACCATCGCCCTTTGACTCCTCCAACCCATCAAAGTCCTCCCACGAGAAGACAGCATACGCAGCGGTCAAGCCAAGACAACTGTCCTGCTCTCACAGCCATAAAAGAAACCTTTCCGTTGTTCATACCCAATACAAACTCCCACTCTTCTCCAAGTCTCTTCAGATCCGGGATTTCTTTGAAGCAACAACATTGCCAGCTCTCCGAGCTCAAGGCACATCAACTCCGTTTCTTCCCCGTCTGCCAAGGCGACACTGTCATTCTTCTTATCCCCAAAGTAACCGCCAGCAGGCGCGAGATAATCCAACTGCCCCACCACCTCCCCGCCATGAGCGTCTTTGGAGACTATGCGACCATCATCGTGGTTCCTCGAATGCAGATCGCGGCCGGGAAATTGTTCAAAGTTGAAGCCGACACGATCACCGCGCTTCCATTCGATGGCTTCCCACGATACGGCGCACGAGTTTTCGGAAATGAAGCGGCGGAAGCGACCTTGGATCTCGATCTGCTTGACGGTGCGGCCTTGTTGCTCGGCTAATTTGCTGCGGAGGCGGGGGTTGGTGACGACTTGTTGGTTAAGGGTGGCGGTGGGGGTTATGGGAGTGTGGTCAGAACTGAATCGACGGACTCCAACGAACTGGAAGTGCGGCGACTGCTTAAAGACATGTCTCATCTTTGTATTGACGCATAATGGCAATGAAGCCCACGACCATGACGGTGCAAAGTCTTGATGACTCCCTCTTGGATCAACAGCGCTTGCAACCGACCACGACAAGTGCCTCGCCAGATCTTCTCTCCACAGCCCTGCTATGTATTCCTCGCTAACGCGTGTTTTACCACCTCCGTCCATTTTGGCTTCGAGAAACCGGACGGCAAGGCCCGATATGGCGAGGAATCGATCGGCCGAGTGGGCGAGGTCACGCCGCGTATAGGCTTCGACGATGTCGAGCCATTCTTGATCGATGCTCTGGAAGTCACCGATACGACAGACGTCGAGGAACCGTTGCGGTGGACTCCATGATTGGTCTTCTGAGGCACAAACAGGCGAGGGAAGGTCGAGGGCCGAAGACTCGACGGTTTGGTGCTCGGGACAGGACCAGTACCAGCGCTGACCGGTCCAGTAGAGGATTCTTGGAGAGAGACGCTCCTCTTGGAGGGTCCAGGCACGTTGCGAGGCTGGAGGGTCGAGGCGGACTTGGTGGAGGGGCTTTTGGGTGTTGTAGAGGAAGTGGTTGCGCAGCTTGCAAGGCTTAGGTTCTTGTAGCCACGCAAGACGGTCGTGCAACATGGGTTCGGTTGCTTTTGTGCTCGAAGAGGCCAGCAGGGTGAATGCGGCGTTGCCGTAGACTTCGTGCATCAGGGAAGCCTCGGTATCCCAATCAGTGCCTTTGGGGATGCAAACATTGTCGATCCAGATGTACTCATAATCCAGTTCCTGGGTGATGACGATGGCATCTTGCATTGTTTCTGGCAGAATCGATCGAGGAAATGGATTTGTGCGTTCTGCCACGGGCACGCCATTGATTGTTTTGGTAGAGGCACCCTTGATTCTGACCCACTCCTCCGCCGGCATTGTGGTGGGATCTCCCCAAGAGTAGCTGAGGACGACATAGTCAACCAATTCGGAAGGGCCCGGGACCACTTGAACTTCGCCATCGGGTAAAATCCTTAGCAGCCACGACGGATTTCTGCTGTTCCAACGGTACCGAGACGAGCACTGGTGGTTCTTGTGGCAGTTGCTGACGACTTGACGTAGCTCTTCAAAGTTGGGCCGAAGCTTGGAGGCTGCGAAAGGTCCTTTGGTCTTTTTCCTGACGGCAAGGCACGGCTTCTGACTGAGGACGACCGTTGCAGAGAACAAAGGAATCCCGGATCCTTTCTCAATGGTAACCAGGAGACTGTCGCCACCAGGCCGTATATCTAGAGCTACCTGGACTGGCCACTGGTTATCCCCGTCTCGTAGACGCTCAGCATCCCGGCCCGTGATCTGGTCCAACAGGAGAGCACGGCGGACAACTTGGCAGGCGTCGCAGTTAGACATCCTTGCGCACAGGTCGAGCTCGATGTAGCTGTTGTGGATGATGTGCTTTGGAGAGGTGCCCTTGTGGTTTGGGTCCTTCCTCCTCTCGGCCTCTGCCCAGCGAAGGAGGTAGGTAATCTGGTCACATCCACGGCATTGTAGCTGGCCATGTTCGTTGGTCTTGACGCGTAGGAGATCTTGTGCTTGTGGTGATGGCACACGATGGTAGGCATGGTGTTGATAATGTTCTTCTTGGATGGTGGTATAGTGGCGGGACCGACAAGAGTCTAATAGCTGGCTCTTCCGACCGTAGAGACGGCGGCCAAGGCGTTGTACCCAGTAGGACGCTGTTGTTGGTGTTTCCATGATGGTATGGGTCATGACTGGCATGTGTAGATGGTGACAGGAAGGTGGAACCAGGCCTGAGGCAGGAGGGCGAGGCCATCCATATGTACTAAATTACCAGGCATCTCCAGGAACGGGCAAGGCCATGATTTGGCATTGACGGAGAGTGGTCGTAGCCGAGTATGATGGACCGGCGGCGGCGCACATCGATCCCATCCTATCCTCTCATCTCTCTGCATGGCATGGTTCGACTCGGCTCGACTGTGCTATGGGTTGGCACGGCGGTGACGTCGTGTGATGCTCCCGCCCATTGTAGGTGTCCTCAGCCCTACCGCCTGCTGTGCAGTATCGCGAATATTCGGGGTTGTCGAGGGAGTCTCTGGACAGCGGAACAGTCGTTCGGGAAATGACTGGCGAGAACTGGGTCCACCCGAGCGTGGCTCTGCGCGTTGGGTCAACTGTCAAGGGTCGGGAGCAAGAAGCGGTTCACTGCCACAACCGCGCGCGTGCGACATATCGTGACCGAGAAAAGGTGTAGGGTTCTTCTGGTTTCGATAAAGAAGTCAGTACCCTATACTATTCAGGTTGGGATTGAGTTTCCGTGCCGCGCCGCGCCGCGAGGTCGGGGGCGGAGCAACAAGAACGGGCCAGGAAGGGAATAGCACATACCGGTGCGGCGGGGCATTCCGGGTCCCATCAAAGAACCGTTCCTGAACCGCGCATTTCGGTGGAGTCAATGCCTTCGGTGTCGCTGTCATTCTCTTGCTCGGTGACTCTTCTCCGGGTGGGCGTGTCCGTGGGGGATGTTGGTAATGGCGAGAAGTGTCTACACTATGTTGTAGTAGGCATCATAGTCATTTGTTGGACGCGGACGCGAATTGGCGGCTTGGATCGGATTGACGGGTCGGGTGGCCGTGCGAGTGTCCAGTACCTTAATCGCCGGAGTGGGGTCTCCGAGAAACAGGTGGGGCTATCATCCTCACTAACACTTGCTAACAACAACACTAACACTAACACTAACAGACCAGACTACTACGCAACACCACCTCGGCGCATATCATGGCTGTCCGACACTCTTCGGTAGCCGCCGGGATATGAACTGTGCATTTGGTAGAGGCATGATTTCCTTCAGGTTTTGGGTGATTTGGTAAGCCGACGACGATCTCGTGATGCTGGGGATAATGCGGTTGTGTGGTTCAGAGTGCAACTGCGGCATGGCGTTAGCGGTCAACCGCTGTTAGTGCATAGATGTTTTTGTACGCCGGGGCCCGTACCGGCTCTTGTTCACTGGGCCTCAAATCTTAATCCTGGCCGAACGCGCCCTTACGGCACGCCGAATGATTCAGACCACATCCCGGACACTTCTTAACTTGGAGGGTGTGGTGCCGCGGTGCGGTGTAAGCTGGGTGGTGAGGTAAGGCGGACGGGTGTCAGCTCCGTTGATGCTCCAGCATGGTACTGCTCCCGTCAACGGTCGAATGGCCGGGAAACATGCCGGACCGAAGTGAGAGTATGAGCCTCCTCCAACTCCACAAAGGTCATCATCATGAGTTCACCAGTTGGGGGCCGTGACTCGAAAGTACCTAGCTAGAGACGGATTTGGAGCGGGCTGTTCAAGGCATCCAAGGCTTTCTGTGTCTGTTTTTGCTAAGGTATTGTTTGTTAACCGGTGAGACCGAAGCCAAAATCCATCGCGAAATTGTGATGAATTGTTGCGTTGGTGTAGAAAGCCTGGGCTTCAAGATGGCTGAAACAAATATGAATCCCATCCAAATGGCGTCAGTTTGTAGTCTTGGTATCGTGGGCCAGACTGTTGGTAATCCCAGATATTCGGACCTGGCTCCGGGGCGTTGACTGTCAACAGGGTGACGGCCGCTCCGAGTGGCCGCAGTCTCCTCTGCGGAACTCGATCACGTTCTGAAGACACTCATTGATCAAGGCACGGTGCGACGTCACATCCTAGAGAGATGGTTACCACGTGCGCGTGGGCGTATGTGCAACGGTTGGATCTTAGGCTTCAATGTCCGAGTTGATTGTAAGTCTGCGTCGAGTTGTTATTGTATCTCGCTGGTGATGATGTGGCTTCAGAATGTCGTCGTGGGTTACAACCCAGATAACATCTGTACGCGTCCGAGTTGAACTCTGTACATCATGATGTCCAGGCAGCAAACAACAGAGTTGCTGTCACACTGCGACCGATGCCCTTCGTCATGACGCTGTATCGCGCGGTTAGCGTTGAAGGGTTAGCGCCAACCTAAAGTTGATTTCCCAATGCCCACTGTCAATGATGCTTGAGCCACTTCAGCCTCCTTCGATCGACTCTTTCCCCCCTCCTGTGGTGTTGGTATCGTGAGAACAAAGGAATGAAAACAGAAACATGACCTAAGCCGACCCCACGTTAAGCCCCTCCCGTCGTCCCTGGTTTGTAGAGGTATTTCCTCCACTGGACTGTCATCGGGCGGGTCCCCCTGACTGCCCCTGGCGGCGGCGGCCTTGACCCCAAACAGCGGGGCACATAAGGTACCCAAATCACTGAACGACGACTGCCGCCTCTCTACCTACAAACACATTCTTCGAACATTCGAATCTTCCTTGCCTTCCATTTTCTTCACGGCATTTCTAATCATCGCAGAATCGGGCGCGCAGCTCGCAGAAGAGTGCCGAGAACCGACAGCATGATTCGCGTAGTTCTCTTGGCATTGTGGCACAGGGCGTCTGCTTCCGCAAAGGTAGGTACCTAGGTAAGCGGGGCATGGTGCAGCAGTTCGTACCTACCACTGCATGTCGGTTCGGCCTTGGGCCACATCAAGCAAGGCCACCCGACCATAGGGATGCCACGGAACCGGTCAAGTCGAGCTCCGGTCTTTTCTCACTTCGGCAACGCGTATCCGGAAGATATAATGACATGTACCTTTTCTACGCCCAACGGGCAAACCCCAAGTCCCTATACTTTTGCCAACCTTTCTTCTAACTACTGCATTAACTTTATTACAACCCAATATAAAACTAACCCGCGCAAAAAGCCCCCTTTTGGGCGCGCTGAATTTATTGGTGCAGTCAGTTTTTCGATGCAGTGGCTTTTCGTAAAGCTGTATTGAAAGCACTGAACAAGAGTGACTTTGAGCTGGACGCATGACTTGGCGCCAAGATATACAGCTTGGCCACCAAAGCGCGGAAAGGTACATGTCATTATATCTTCCGGATACTCGATACCCTCACTTCTCGGCATTAACCGACCATAACGATGAGAGTGTGACTCTTCCATTCCTACTTCTAGAAGGTCAAGGACCAGCATCGACACCCCTGCGTTTATGTTCTCGACCTACACCGAGACCCAACCTCCCGTCACACGGTATACGCAGGTGCGGAATGACATCAATCAACTACAGTATTTACCTCATAAACCGGGGCCTCTAGGCACCAATCAACTCCAGAGAGCATGGGGACAGTTGGAACCAAGGCATCCGTCTGACTCAGTCGCAGCCTTTACTTTTACTTTTGACATCGAAAACGATGAAGCGTTCACCGGATTTCTATCGAGGGCAATTGGGGTCCTGTCATGTCAATGTCGTCCGTCAATAATCGGCATAGCAGTCAGGGACGCTGTCAGTAAGTGATTGGTTACACAGACGTCCAATTGACAGCTAACCACCAATCACCTCCCTCGCCCGGATGTCATCCATTCATAGATCTGAGATCGGAGGGCGACCCAGCGGTTAAGTTGTGCAATGTGCACTCAGCCCTACGGCTCACACAACAGACAGCTTACTCAGAAGGTTCAATCCGGTGCGCCTGGTTCCCGCTCGGGCGGGAGCTAAAATCCATCATTCTGGATTACCAAGTCAGTAGACGAGCGCTGGCAGCAGTCTGGGTCCGGAATCCCAGCCAAAACCATTACTTTCAGCAGACGCCAAGGCATCGTGATCATCAGATCTGAACCCAAATCTTGAAACGCGGGGTGAGTTCATCAAATTGGGGCTGAGACCGAGTATGGGAAATTTGATAACTGAGAAAACACCATATGGACAGGGGCCCGAACGGTGAGGACTGTGGCTGATTCCGCTATCCGCGACATATCCAGACCATGACCACATCCTGTCAACTGGACAACCAACAGAATGAAGAACAAAGATACCACGAACCACATTTCCTTCACCGGTAGCTGTTCCCGTCGCTTAACATCTCGTCACACAAAGTCGCAAAGATCCTTTGTGGCAGTGAACGATGATGACAAGCCCAGGAGGAGGCGAGTGTGGAGCTACAACCACCCAAGCCTTTCTCTTCTTGGAGACGCTAACAACCAGATCTCACCATTCTTCTCTTACTTCACCCACTTTCAGCCTAACATATCCCTCATATCCTTGAACCATGTTAGTCCAAGTTGGTCTACCTCTTTTTCCTTTGTGAGAGCTCGCGCCCAGTTTGGGAAGCTGCCCCAGGAACAGCGGCGCTTTCAGGAACAAACCAGGACAGACCTGTCTTTGAGCCCCCGAGCCCCTGAGCACAGTCCGGTGCCGCCGCAGGACCGCAAGGAGCATCATCAATTGCAACAACTCGGTCACATTTTTTACCAATCGGATGTTGGTTGGTGTTATTCCTGTGCTGGCCGAGTCCACGTCTGCTGTCCAGTGTCAGCCAGGCCATGGCAAGTGCCTTATATATATGGCATTCCTTTCTCAAGTCAATACCATGCTCAGTCGACTTGTCTACTTGCGCTCTGTTTTCACTATCATCCTAGTCATCTTATAGTATAACGTTGGCGTGCTTGTCAGATCTTCGCCTGAGGTTGTCATCAGTTTCATCTTCCACCGCTTACCAATCTTATTACCCACCCTAACCATCACCATCCTCGTCGTCCTTGTTACTTACCGGTCACACCTAACCACGCGCATGCCATCAACCCATACACATCACCATGTACAGAACTAATCACCCATGGTGGAAGCTCACTCACATTCTCTGTATCCTCGGCCACCTCGGACTGATAATAGCCGGCGTCGTGGCCTTCATCCACAACCTGCAGAGCGAGGCCGACAATTTAGACGCCACATTACAGCAACCAACGACAATAGTCATGAACATGTCGGATGACCAAACAGTCATTAACTCTGATACCAAGTCATGCAACATTGTACTGGTACAGGGCCTGGGCAGTGGTGCTGATGGAAAGAGTGGAAGTGGGCATAGCAATTTTGGGATTATTGTCAATGAGCTGTTGCCGGTTGCTTCGGTCATTGTGGTAAGTCGGTTCTTCTTTCGTGTCGGTGTAGCAGCAGAGGCGTCAGCACGATCCTTTTCACTTGCCCACCATCATGACCGTCCCATAGCAGCACCACACCATTGTCTCATCCCTTTCCAGTATTGACTGCATCGGATGCGAAATACGTTGCACCCGCCGGTTACAGCGCAGCACACGAGAACAGCCCTTACTTACCTCCTCCACATTCCCATCGATTCACACAGTACTGCGTCAACGATATGCTAACAAACACCACCAGGGAACAATAGGTCTAATTCTCAACATCGGAATTTTTGCCGCTCTCCTCGCCGTCGAGACCACTTCTGCCAAAGTCAACCTCACAGAAGGCGAGCAGCACTGGCGCAAGAAGATTGTGACAGTGTCCTGCTGCGTGTTTAACTTGCTCCTTGCTGGTGCGGGGATAGGGTTAGCGGGAGCCATGGGGATTAGGTTGGCTAATGTTGGTGGTAGGCAGTTGGGCATGAGTGAGAGCGAAAGGAGTCTGATTGCTCCTTTGGTCCTGGGTGCTGTGCAAGCGTGAGTGTTTTCTTCTTCTTCTTTTCCCCCTTCTTGCCTGGAAATTCCTAGAAGTCTTGAGTGAGATCCATCCATGGTCAAGCCGTGTTCCCATGAGAGCGAGTGCTTCTCGAAAATTGCCGATGCACGTAAGGGTTGATGGCTGGGAGCCCAATGGTAGCTTGAGAGAAAGCATCACCTCGGAAGTGACTGGCGGTTGGATGGCTGGGTGAGGGTGGGTGGACGGAAGGCTGGCTCATCAGTCATCACCGAACACGGGGTCTAAGCCACCTTCATATCCGCTCGTGCGCTATCTTGGGTCTTGGCCCCCCTCGGCTCTTGCTTACCTCATTGACGTCGCTGCGGTGCGAACCTTGACGGTTCTGGGGCATTTATCACTGTCTTGTCCGGTTTCTCCTCTGTTCTGTTCGCCCTATCACTTTCGTCCCACTCCATTCTTCTCGCAAAATGCATATGCCCACAACGAAGGAAAAGAGTTGCTAACATACCTATCTCTCACAGGCCACTCTGCGTAATAACAGCACTGTTCGACTTTATCAAGAATCATCGAGAAGGACAAGATCTCATCGACTAAGCTGGTTAGAGGGAGGGGATTGAACTTAGGATGTGGAAGGCGAGCACCACAAGGTGCAGCATACGAAGATAAGCGGTGCATAAGCCGGTGTAGAGTGCAAACTGGATGTAAAAGGGTGCTGTTTATGGTTTCATATGGGTTTGTTTAGGTATGGAGTTGGGCGGCATACTTATTGATTTGGTTCTTGGGAGGCCTCACTTGAAGCGTTGTAGCTATCAGTATCAGAGCTTTGAACAGCAAGAGGCCGATGTGAAGGTCATCATTATCGAAATCTCGGGGAACGGAGCTTGGCCAAACTGGGCGAGAAGCCGTCAGCGGCCGGGGTAACATAAATGACACTACTGCAAAGTTCTTCTCCATGTCTCCGTCCTGTCGGTCATCTTCTCACATCGTCACATCGTGATTCCGCTGCTTTTTGCTTGTTGTCGGCTAGTCCCTACCTCTACTATGTCCCCTGGTCCCTTTCCTTGCATTTTCCCTTGATTTTTACGTGTTTCACAGTCCCCGGCTTCAGAGTTGGGAATTAGTACGTACTAATTAGTACGTACTAAGTATTAGTATTTAGTATTAGTATTAGTACGACTTCTATACTAGACTAGTCTAATACTAGTACTAGACTAGACTAGACTCTAGTATACTAAAAATACTAATTTCTGAAATTTAATATTTTATAACTCTTTTAACTGTATATACTTTAAATGAAAATATTTATATATAGAAACGCTCTTATTATTAAGGAATAATTTTTCTTTAATTTAATATAGATTTTTGAATTTTGAAGGGTATAAAAGGTAAAATAAATAATTATAGAAAAATAATAGTAGAATTCTAATAGTAGGGTTCAAAAAGTACGATTTTAATTACTATAGTATATAATTAGAAGTTATAATAAATATTAATTTCTAAATACTAGTTAATACTAGAGCCGTACTAATTTGTACTAATTTGTACTAATTTGTACTAAAGTCGTACTAATTTGTACTAGAATCGTACTAATTTGTACTAATTTGTACTAAAAATACTAAAAAGTACTAAAAATACTAGAAATACTAGAGTTGTACTAAAAATACTAGAGTTGTACTAAAAATACTAGAGTTGTACTAAAAATACTAAGAATACTAAGAATACTAAAGTAGTACTAAAAGTACTAAAAATAAAAAAGAGTATAGTAAATAATTTAAATTAGTAATAAAATGAATAAATAATTAATAATATTATATAATTAAAGATTATTTTAGTATAGAGTATAAAAATGGAAGAATGAGAGTAAAAATGGAAGAATAAGAATAATAAAAATAATAAGAATAATAAGAATAATAATAATAATAAGAATAATAAGAATAATAATAATAATAATAATAATAATAATAATATTAATAATAATAATAATAATAATAATAGGGGTTAGGGATTTTTAAACCTTCCAAGGCTTCCAAACCTTCCAAGGCTTCCAAACCTTCCAAGGCTTCCAAACCTTCCAAGGCTTCCAAACCTTCTAGACCGTCCAAACCTTCTAGACCTTCTAAATTTAACTTTTTCAAGCCTTCTTTCGTCATTTCCTTCTTTTACCTTCTAAAAATCCTGATTTCTAAGCGTTTTAAGGTCATTTGGGCCTTTTTTCGTCATCTAATTTAAAAAGGTGGCTTAGATTTCGTCATTTGATTAAAAAGGTGATGAAATCCAAGGTCGGCGCTTAAATTTCGTCATCTGACTATTTAATGTAACCTTATCTACCCTCCAGTCTTTAAATCCTACCTTCCTTTTTTAACTAAGATTTTCCTACCTTTTAACGAATAAAACGTTTAAAATAGAAAAAACGGATAATTCTTTAAGAAATTAATATAACGAGGTATTCTTTTAATGAAAAATCTAGTCTATATATACGGCTTTTCCCCTTCGAATTCCTTTTCCTTTTTTTCTTCCAAATTATCAATACCCTTCTTCACTACCCTACCTTCTTCTATTCTACTCTTTACCCTCAACCTTCTTCCTACCTTCTAGAATGGATTCGCCTGATGCTTTCAACCTTGAAGCCTTCCTTCAAGAGGCTTCTAATATTCCTCCCGATTCCAATCTTTCAGTCCGTTTTCTTCCTTTTTTTCTTTCTTTTCTTTTCTTTTTCTTTCTTTTTTTCCTTCTTTTTTACTAATTCTTTTTTAGGACGATGCCCTCCTTTCCCTTCCTACAATGGAAGATTTCGAACAACCCGATCCGAATTTTCTAGATTTCGAATCTGTACTCGATGTAAGTAATACCCTTTTTTTTCCTTTTTTTCTTTTTTTTTTCCTTCTTTTTCCCTTTCTTTTTTTCCCTTTCTTTTTTTCCCTTTCCTTTTTTCCCTTCTTTTTTTCCCCTTCTTCTTTCCCCCTTCTTTTTTCCCCTTCTTTTTTCCCCTTTCTATTCTTTTTTATTCTTTTTTATTCTTTTTTTCCCCTTCTTTTTTATTCCTTTTTTATTCTTTTTCTTTAATTCTTTTTTATTTCTTTTTTATTTCTTTTTTAATTTACTAATTTATTTAGCCTCTTCCAACCTTCGAAACTATTTTCGACCCTCTTCCCCACGGTTCTATTAATAACCAATTCATTCAACCGGTAAGCCCCCCTACCCCCCCCCCCCCCTATTTTTAATATTATTATTAATTTTATTTTATTTTAGTCTTCGATGGTTATTCAACCCTCGGTTAAATTTCCCCAGCCTTCCCAGCCTTTCGAACTTCCTAAGGCTACCGAACCTTCTACCTATACCGTAGAAATTTCTGGTTTTCTTATTAGAATAACTGGAAATGCTTCAATTTCCATCCTTCCTTCAAAGGTTAGTAAAATCCTTTATTTTATTTATATATATATACTAATTATTTTAGGCCAATTCAACTCGTAAAGAAATAGCTATTCCGAGAGCTTCTTCTTCGAAAAGGATTATTCTTCCTTCCCAATCCCCTTTTCTTCGCCCTCTTTCTTTATCCCCTTCCCCTCCTTCTAACCCTCTTTCTATTCGTTCTTCTACCCAAGTAAAGAAATGGGGCCGGCCGAAGGGTGCTAAGGATAAGGGCCAACGGGTTAGAAAGTATTGGAAGAAACCGTAGATTCTTTTTATATATTAATTTTCCTTTTTTCTTTACTTTTTCTTTATTTTCTTTGGTTTTTCTTTATTTTTTCTTTATTTTTTCTTTCTTTTTTTATTCTTATTTTTCCTTACTTCTTTCTTTTCTTTTTTTCTTCCCTTTTTCTTTTATTTTTTCTATCCTTCTATTATAGTTCTCTTTAGTAAATAGTAAACTTAAAAATTGCAATTATATCGTAGTTATTATAAAATATATATATACGAAATCTTATTATATATAGGTTATTAAATTCATAGTATTATATAATATTTAAATATATTATAATGATTTAAATTAATATTTAAATATAATTCTATTTATTAATAAAGTAAGAAATAAAGAATTATAAATTTATTTAATATATAAAAATAAGAAATATAGATATTTAGTAAATAAACTATTATATATTATAATTTATTATCTATATAATTATATTTGAATTACAAATTAATATATAAATTAATAATAATTTATAAATTATATTTTAAATATAAGAATATTAACCCGTACTATATATATTAAAGCTGTACTAATTATACTAAAGTTGTACTAAATGGACTAAAACTGTACTAAATGGACTAAAACTATACTAAATGGACTAAATTCGTACTAAAAATACTAAAACCGTACTAGAAATACTAAAATTGTACTAAAAATACTAAATTCGTACTAGAAATACTAAAACTATATTAGAAATACTAAGATTAAACTAAATATATACGAACTTCTTATAAAACGTATATTTATATATTTATATTTAGAATATTTAATATTAATAATAGTTTAATATAAAGGAAAGAGTATAAATAATTATTTTATTAAATTATTTTAATTATATTAACAAGGCCCTATATAAATAAATTGCATTGATTTAATACTTTAAAATATGGAAAGTAAAATCTAGTATATTACTAATAGATAAATAATAAATAAATAATAATAGAATAAATAATAATAAAATAAAGAATAATAAAATAAATAATAATAGAATAAATAATAATAAAATAAATAATAAATATTTATATAATATTATCCCTTCTATATTCTTCCAATTCCTCTTCATTTAAATCTTCTAAATTAATATCTTCATCATCTTCGCCTTCTTCCCTATAAATAATACCTCTTCCCTTTCTAATTTTTTCCTTATAATTAATATTAATATTATTATCCTCTTCACTTTCTTCTTCCTCTTCTTCCTCTTCTTCCTCTTCACTACTAATAGTAATAGTAGTAGATTTCTTCTTATTTATTCTTCTTCTTTCCTTTTCTCTCTTTTGTTCCATAGTAATAAGTCTAGTATTAATACTTTCCTCATTATTATTATCATCACTACTACTACTACTACTACTACTAGAATCGTTATTATTTCCCCTTCTTTCTTTCTTTTCTTTTTCGTCTTTAAAGAAATCTTTAATATTATTAAATAAATATTGATTAATTTCTTCAATACTAGTAATTCTCCAACTCTTTAGAAGCATTATTTGCTTCATTAATTCTGGGTCGATTTTAGTACGGCTTTTAGTTATAATTAATTGACTAAAACTAAATTCCCGTTCAATACTAGCACTAGTAGCTGGAATTCCCAGATATTTTCTAGCCATTAAAGCCAGGGTAGGCCATTTTAAGGCTACCGATTTCCAATAATCTAAAGGATTAATATTCTATTATATTTAAATTAGTAAAAGGTTTTAAAGAATATAATATAGATTTATTAATACGATTTTAAAAATTTTATATATATATATATATATATATATATATTACTATAAATATACGTTTAATAATAATATTATTAAATAATATAATATTATATATTTTTATTAATTAAAATTATATTAAATAAAATAATTTACTTACTTCAAGTGATTCTGGCCGTCCTTCTTGTAAATATTGGTCAATTTCGTTAATTATAGTCTGTTCTTTACTTTTAATAAAGAATTTATTCTTCTTAGCCTTAATTTTACGGCTATCATCTTCCGTTGTTGTAATTTCTTCGTTTCGTAACCGAGTAGTAGGGAGAGTAGTACTAGAAATAAAGAGATTAGTATTTAAATATATTAAATTATATAAATATATTAATATTCTTTAATATTATTATTATATTTATATAATTAATCTATATAATTTATAAGACTTACGATTTATATTCTTCACGGATTAGTTTTAATACGTCGGTTTTGATAGTAATATAATGGTATAGTAAGCCTGGTTTTCGGCCAGAATCGCCGTTTTCAAAATGGGATAGTTTAAATCGTGGATCAAGAAATAAAGCCATAATATAAGGTTTAAATTTAATTAAATCCTCTTTTTTAAGACTTTTAGGAAAATATTTCTCTAATTTCTTAATACCCACTTGAATAGCGGCCTTCATATCGTTAAGAATAGACACCTATATTATATTATATTAGTAAATTAATTAATTAAGTAATATATATATATATATAAATAATAACATAATTATTTAAATATTTATTTATATAATTATTTATATTATATATATATATATAAATAAAGAGTAAATATAAAAGAATATTACTTACATCGTCAATATCTTCCTTTAATTCTTCTATTTCCAAAGAAATCGCTTTAAGGCTTCCAAAAATATCGTATATATATAGAAATGCTAAATTAATAGTAGTATAAATCTGGCCTTGTAATTCAACAGAAGGTTCTACAAATAATTCGAAAATACTCTTTAGAATATTCAAATATTTAAAATCCTTTTCTAGAATTTGATTCGAACCTACTACCTCGTTATTTGTATTTCTATAAGTATAAAGAACCGCGTCTTTACAATATATAAATCGATCTAGCATTCGATACGTAGAATTCCACCGGGTTGCATTATCTAATTTAAATAGAATGAATTAGTAATTAATATAATTAAATAAATAATAATAATAATAATATTAATAATTATAATAATATTATTAAATATTAATAATAATAATAATATTAATAATTATAATAATATTAATAATACGAAATTCGACTTACCGATAGGGATAGTATAACCTTTCCATTTTGGATTAATACTACCTTTACGCTTTGCTTCTATAATTGCTATTGCCCAAATATCTTTACCGTCTTAAGTATTTTTAATATAATTAGAAAGAATTCTAATTTTATTAACGAAATCTAAAGGTTAATTAGTATAAATAATTAAATATATATATATTTATATATATTAAAAAGAATAAAACTTACCTTTTAAACTAGTTTCTTCTCCAGGCAAATTTTCACCCTCTTCCTCCTCTTCAAAATCGCTAATATTTAAATATTCATTAATATTTACTTCTTCTTCTAAAGAAATATGAATTGAAGATCTAGGACTTTGACTTCCTCTATCTTCAATAATAATATCCCTTTTACTAATAAAGAAATCTAGTAAATCTCGAACAACTAAATTAATAATATGGGAAGCACATCGAATATCGAATAAATTATTCTTTTTAAATTCAACGTAATTCTTCTTAAAGAATTCTTGAAGAAATCTAGTATTTGAACTAGCATTATCACGAATAAAACTACATAAATAAATTAGTTTTTATATTTATTATATTTAATATAAAATATATTATTATATATATTTATATTATATATATAATAATATTCTTAATTATTACACTTACCTTATAATATTAGATCCGCCTTTTAAAGCCTTATAAGGTTTAATAACATCGAAAAAGGCTTTGAAATAATAAAGACCAGTAATAGAAAAACTATTTGGTAGTAGTTCGAACCCTATATTTAATATTATATTAATATTTATATTACTTATATTAAATTAATATCTTACTTACCGATTAATTTATATTTATATTCGAAAGTTTCCGTTATATAACAGATTTTTACCCCGAAATAAGAATCTCCGCTTCTAAATTTCCAAGAATCTAAAACAATAGAAATTCTTCCTCCAGAATTAATATATTTAATTAATTCTATATATAAAGATCTAAAATAAGTATCGTATAAAGTAGAAACTTTATTACGAAGCTTCTTTCGATTTAAAGCCATTGTATTTCTATAAGTATTAAATTAGTATATATTTATATAGTTTATTGAATTATAATACGATTAATATTACCTATTATAATAATTTAAAAGTTCTTTAAAAGACTCGGATTCAATAACGTTAAAAGCAATATTATTATCAATAAAGAAATCCAGAATTTTAGCATAAGCTATATCTTCATTAAAATCAGAAAATACGGCATTTCTAGGTCTTTTAAGCGATACGCCTTCCATTTGCTGAAATGGAGTAGTTATTTCTATTTTATATTAGTATTATTAATTATAGATATTATTATAATAAATAATTATATATCAAAATAATATAAATATATAAATATATATATATTTTAATAAGATATTTTATTTCTTTATAATTTATAAAGGTATTTACTTACTAGTTTGTATTTGAGCTTCCATTTTTTTATTATATGGTTTATTTTTATGGTGGGTCTTTAAATGCTTTACGAGGTTTGAAGATTGAAAACTTTTAACATTTTCAACCTTATTATAATTACAACTATAAATTAATTAGTATAAATATTAATAATAAATATATATATATATATAAATATATATTTATTCATTAAAGGTTATTACTTACTATTTACAACTTAATTTAACCTTTCGAGGTTTAGATATAATTATTGGTAATAATTCAGCCGTAAAATGGTCAGCTTTTAAAACGTAAGCCTTTGAATCGAAAATATAATTCGGTTTATTTTCAATAATTTCGTCGTTAAAATCCATTTGAAAACTACTAGAAGCTGGTATAGGGGAGGTTTCCTAGGTCGCTTGATTTTTTCCTTTATTATTAGTATTAATATTTAGTCTATTCATTTTCTTAGAAGGTTCGTTTTGGGTAGAAGGACCGGTATCGTTATCGTTAGAATCGAAAGGCATTTTGAAGAATTTTTAATTAAAGGTTTAAAAATATATAAATAAAGGTAATATAATTAAAGAAATCAAGGAATTTAATATAAGATATTTTTTTTAAATTTAATAAATGATTTTATAAAGGATTATTTGTGAAATTATATTGTAATAATAATAATAATAATAATATTTGTATTATTAGAGTGGTTGTTGTTGTTAATTTAGGAAGAGAATTTAAGTTTGAATAAATAGGAATTCCAAAGCCTTTTATAATCGAGAATTATATTAATTATTAGAATACTAAGAATTATAATCTTTATAATCCTTATAATACCTATAATACTTATAATACTTATAATACTTATAATACTTATAAGACCTATAATAATTATTACTCTTTATAATCTTTATAATCTTTATAATCTTTATAATCTTTATAATCTTTATAATCCTTATAATACTTATAATACTTATAATACTTATAATACTTATAATACTTATAATACTTATAATACTTATAATACTCATAATACTTATAATACTTATAAGACCTATAATAATTATTACTCTTTATAATCTTTATAATCTTTATAATCTTATAATCTTATAATCTTATAACCTTTTATAATCTATAACCTTTTATAGTCTTATAACCCTTTATAATCTTATAACCTTTTATAATCTTATAACCTTTATAATCTTTATAATCTTTATAATCTTTATAATTTTATAATCTTATAATCTTATAATCTTATAATCTTATAATCTTTATAATCTTTATAATCTTATAACCTTTTATAATCTTATAACCTTTTATAATTATTATAACCTTTATAATCTTAATAATCTTAATAATTTTTATAATCTTTATAATCTTTATAATCTTACAATCTTATAATCTTATAATCTTATAACCTTTTATAATCTTATAACCTTTTATAATTATTATAATCTTTATAATCTTATAACCCTTTATAATTATTATAACCTTTATAATCTTTATAATCTTATAATCTTACAACCTTACAATCTTATAATCTTATAATCTTATAATCTTATAATCTTATAATCTTATAACCCTTTATAATCTTATAACCTTTTATAATTATTATAACCTTTATAATCTTTATAATCTTTATAATAAGAATTCTCTATTTAAACTCTTTAATACTCTTCAAATTCTAACCTTTTTTCTTTTTACTTTATATAACGAATTCGAACGCTTATACTCTTACAAGAATTATTACAACCGTACAACGCTTACAATATTAAAATTTATTAAAATATTTTTAATAAATTTTCAATAATGGCTACTACTACCTCGGCTTTTCCTTCCGTTAACGACTACGGTTATACTTCTATTCAAAGCCGTTTTAGACAACTGAAGGCTACAATTCTTACCTTCGAACAAAGCCCTAGCCATAAGAAAATTTCTGAAACTTTTAGCGAAGCCTGGGCTTTAGAAAGGGATATAATGTGGGAGGTAAGTTTTTATTTTATTTAAAAAAGAATTTTTATAAAATATTTATTAATATTATTTATAGTATAACCTTCGTAACGATAAATATTTCGCTTGGGGAACGGCTGCCCCTTATATTGGCTATTATTATACTACCGTACGTATTTATCCTTTATATATATATATATATATATATATATATATTTATACTTTTTAAATTATTTTTATTAATTTCTCTTTTAGAATAATTTCCACCCTTTAACTCTAGTTCCAAAAATCCATCCTTCAACCGATATAGACGAATTTTCGGAAGAATTCGCCGAATTAGAAGACGATATTAATACAGAGGAACACGGTGAAATGGAAGAATTACAAGTCGAAGACCCAAAATTTATTCTTTCTAATATATGGAAAGAAATTCAAACTTTAAAAATCGGATTTACTAATTCGATTACGGCTTGGAATAATAATCTAAGAAGCCAGAAAGAGGAAAAAGAAGAAAAGGAAAAAGAAGAATATACGAAGAAAATTAAATTCGAAGAATATAAAAAGGGTAGAAAAGAAAAAGAAACCTTAAGGGAGGAAATTCGAAGACTAAGGAAGAAGGTTGACGATTATAAACGAATAATCGAAGTAGGGGAAGATTTGGAAACGAATATAGAAGCTAGGGATAAAAACGCTTTCGAAAGTAAGTTATTTTCTTTTTCTGTATTTATTTATTTATTTATTTATTTATATACTAATTATATTATTAGAGAATCCGGATACTTATAAGAAGAGAGCTCGGGCGTGGAGGAATAGAAAGCTAATCGTAAGTATTTAATAATTTTATTATTATTATATATATAAATATATATATTTATTTTTTACTAATATTTTATTAGGACAACCAGATTTTCTGGGTTTGTGATAATTCTCGTTGCAATAAGCGGTTTTTAAATAAGCATGCCTTGCAATACCATTGGCGCCAGCAGGAGAATTTGAAGAAGGAGGGCCAGTCTTATAAGGCTTGCTTTGAAGGAGTATAAAGGTTATATATATAAATAAGAATAAGAATATTTATAATATTTATTTATTATAATCATTTTTATTTTTATTTATATATATAATATAGATAGGTTGCTTTTTCTTTTATATTTTCTTATTATATTTTCATTAGTAATCAGTATTTAAAGTAGTTGATTTGATTTATTATATATAAAAATACAAATAAAACGTTTATTAAATATTATCTTTATATATAATAAAAATATCTAATTATTTTAAATTATAATATATATATTAAAGTAGCCGTATATATTAGTATTTGAAAGTTATATTTTAAATCTTTAATATTTTCAATACTTTTAGTACTTTTAGTACCCTTAGTATTTTTAGTATTTTAGTACGTTTTTAGTATTTTAGTACGTTTTTAGTATTTTATATACGATTTTTAGTATTTTTAGTATACTAATTAGTACGACTCTAGTATTTTTAGTATACTAATTAGTATTTAAAATACTAGAGTCGTACTAATTCGTACTAATTTGTACTAATTCGTACTAATTAGTATTTGATTTTTACTAATAACTTTATAGGTATTAAATATTTTTAAAAACCGTTAATAGTATTAAAACCAGGTCGTTTTCTAGTATATTTTATATATTAGAACCGTTTTTAAAAAATACTAAACGTACTCTAGTACGTACTAAATACTAGAGTACTAATTAGTATTAGTACTAGTCTAGTACTAATACTAGAGGCTAGTATTAGTACGGGTCAAATACTAGACTAGACTAATACTAATCCCAACTCTGCCCGGCTTTGGCATTTTAGTAATACTACCCTGACTGCCCCGCAGGCCTTTCAACACACACCACTGTACTAACACATTTTGCGATACACGGTCTGCAAGGTGCTGTACCTACATCTACCGAGCATCGAGAGCAGGAACCGTGCATATACCTCAAGGCTGATCGGATAACTGCAGGTCGCTGTGGGGTTTTATCGTCAATAAACGATAGCCGACAAAAGTTTTCAACCAGGACATGAGGTTGAAGATACCTACCTATTCGGCATGTGCAATTGTGCACCTATTTTGCTGCATTTGTGTCGGAATCCCCCACTTCCCGCTTCCCATCAGATTCTTTGTAAGATCGTTGCTCAGCGTTCTATTCTCGTGATGCTGTCATGAGTTTGTTGGTGATATGTTGCTGGTTGAGACGACAGCAGCTGTCTCCAGCCGACAGGTGGTCGTGGCGTGGTGGCAGTTTACCTTAGTGGCACCACGCCAGCCAGGGGTTAATATCGTGGCGCCCGGAGTCAGCCCTCTCGGCTTTGGCGTTCTGCAATCACAGAAGGGAGGACACTAGCTGGTCTCAGCATATGCAAGGTTCTTTTCGAATTGGGAGATTTGGGGATGCTGTGCCACGCGCGCGGGTTCTCTTTTGTGTCGTGATGGTGCCCTGGCTTCGTACAAAAAGCTGATCACCCCTTGTGTCGGCAGGTGAAACTCGCTCCTTTGCCGGGCTTCAATGTGGTGAGATGCGGTGTTGGGTGGTCGCCGTCGGTCCCTTGGTTGGAACAATGAGGTGAGGTTGCATGGTGTGATCGGCCCCCAAACGTTGGGACCAACAGAAGAAGTGTTGGAGATCCCCGTCGGCGGGCGGTTCATCAATTCAGCTGTCGTCCAAGCATGCGATCCGTCAAGCGATGCTAGGCGTTTCCGTTGTGCGGTTTTGAAGATAGGGTAGGTGGGTTGAGGCAATAAACAGACGGGGAGGTCTCATTCTCCTCATGTCGTGTTCGATGCCGGCAGCCTCAAACGGATCCCTCTTCAAGGTCATTGTCCTCAGGAGGTGGCATTGTTGGTGACATTACAGGTAAATGGCATGGCAAATGGGCGACTTCTGTGGTTCTGGAGGATTGTAGCGCATTTCGTAGGCACTGTAGGGTTACATCCAGGTATGGTGTTTGGGCAACAGTCCCCACCGCCATTGGACGGATGGCGACCAATAGCGACCAATAGCGATATCGAAGGCGGCCTTCCACTGGCGTCATGCGCGGTTCGCGGCTTCTGCAACGGAATTGACGCAGCGGCACTAAAAAGTGAGGTTCTGTCAGTTTAGAGAACAGATCTGGCCAATCAGAAGAGGGCTCTGTAAGAGGATTAGCCTCCCAGCCACCAGAATTAGGGTGCAGACCTCCCTAATACTCTAGAGCCCCCAACTCTGGTTCTATAGAACTCTTATATAGAATCAATAGATTTTACCCACTTTTTATTGAACTGTATATTCTAATAATTAATAGTCTAATTCGCGATACTTGCGTTTACGCTAATATTTATAGAAGTACGAGTATCTACGTACTAATTACCCTATAACGATTAAATTAATAAGTAATTATATCCTTATTAAAGGAATCCTCCCCCAAAACCAACCGTCTTTACTTCGATGGGCCCTCGAAGTTCCGGGATTGGAGCAATAAATTACTTAGCTATATTAAAGGTTTTAACCTTACTAACTTCGTACTAGGTCTAGAGCCGGCCGTTTAAAAGCCCCCGTTTATTTGTATTAATAATTATACTATTAAGATTATAGCCCTACGCCGCGCTGAACGAGCCTGTAAAGTCCTAAACGGCCTTAAAGACAGAATTATCGTCTACGTAATTTTAGCCCCGGCCGCAGTTAGAGTAAATTAAGGGGCTAGAGCCCTACAATTAATCGAAGCCCCCGAAGGGGTAGAGACTATTAACCGAACTTTAAATTAATAGACCGACGATATTATAATTAAATTAATAGACCTTATTACCTTTAGTCTATAAGAGTACGAATATAATTATATTAATTAGTCGTATAATATAAAAGTCTATAAATGCTTTAAAATTAATAACGTTAATATTTGAAAATAAATATAGGAATTTATATCCCCCTCTTATAAGACTAGTAATTTCCTACCCCTCTAATTTATAGCCGAATAGTATACTAATATTAAGGATAATTATAATTATAGAAAGGAGGATACTTAGACCGAGGCCCGCTAGAGATATTACAATTATTTAAAATTATTATTAAGCGAGCTAAATAAGAAGGATAGAGGAATAAATAAGTAAATAAATAGTTAAAACATTATAATAATTAATACAATCCGCTACGACGTTCTAGAGGTTACTATAGCTAACGCTTAGTTTAAAGACTTTTTAAATTATTTGTAGCCTATTAAACCTATTTAAATATTTAGTATTTCTAAATACTTTAATAAGAAAATAACGGTTAATACCCTCAATTTTCGTTTAATATCCGGGGACTTCCGCCGTAAAAAATTGAATAAACGACTTCTTATTAGCGCTAATAAGATTAAGGGCTATAAAGAAACGTTCGGTATAGGCCCAACTTTCAACGGTCTATAGGATAGTAGTATTAAAAATAAGGACGCTCAATTTAGTAGGACTTAAAATTATCGTAAGAGAAAGCGCGAAATTATAATTATAAATTTCTTATTATTATCCTTAAATATTTATTACAAAGTGTATTAATAGGGTTTTTATATAATTAAATATTATTAGTATTTATTCCCTTCCTAAAGGATTAACCCTAGATAGAAGCTTATTAAGAAGGTTTAAAATAGAATTAAAAAGAATTTCCGTAACGATTTAGAATTAAAGAGAGAAGTCGACTGCTTCGAATAGGAGACAAAATAGGGGAATAACGGTAATAAGAGTAATTAATTCTCTAATGAAAGTACTTAAGAGGTTATAGTTAATTATAAAATAGTTATTTACTAAGTAGTTCTTTAAGTAGGAGAAGGAGATTTAAATCCGTACCCTCTTAAGAATAGCGCTCTCCTCGATTCTAATAGCTCCCTCTATATCTTTAACGAAATTAACCGCTTTATTAATTTTCGTTACGCTCCCTACGATAACGGCCTTTAAATTAGAGATTCCTATATTTTTATTAAAGGATATAAGGATATAAATATCGTAATTTAGGGATATAAAGGTTTAAAGAAGCTTCGTTTTAACGATATAGCTTTCTACCCCAACTTTATAATTAACTTTATTTCTCTCTACCTCCTTCGTAAAAAAAGTCTCTATTAGAATTAGCGATTACTTAATAACTATATACAAGGATTAGATTATTCCCTCTTCTACTATCTTACGATATAATACTGTTAAATAGTCTTCGAAGACTTCTTTCCTTCCTTTTCTAAAGCCGCCTTCTTTACCCGGCGCAATTAATTCAATTCTTTTAACGGCTATAAATACTATAAGAAAGAGGTTATTATTTAATACTACCGCCTTAGCTATTACAGCCCTTAAATCTTAAATTATTTTACTAATATCGTCGGCGCCTGTTTTAAGGGCCCCTCTACGATATATTGCGACGCGTATACTATATTAAAGATTAAACGATAAATTAGCCGTAAACCCCGTAATCGAAATTATAAATTAGGAGAAAGATTAGCTATAAATTTCCTCGATTATACGAAGAGTTAGTAGAAATACTCTAGCGTTATACTTATTATTTATAAATATACCGGGTATATTTAAAATTACTATATAATAGATTGTAAAGCTATTATAATCGCCTCTTTTTTTAACGACCTCTTTATAATATTAAATATTCGATATAATATCTAGTTAAAAATTATTAAATATAATAACGAAATTAGCGGATCCTACGTAGTAAAAGAACTCCTCGTTCTAAGAAGTATAATAATTAAACCCTCTACTCTATATATTCAAATATAGAACGGTGGCGTAGAGCGTTCGGGAGGTGTAATTAAAGAAAAGGGTAAAGTAATAACCTAAAGTTCTTATTTCGCTAAAGATTTATAATTAGAAATTATTTTTATAATAATCTATTTTATTAATTAATCCCTTAGATTCTTCTACGATTAGAAATCCTTATACGAATACTTCTATACTTTTATTACTAAACGAAACGGTTTTAATACAATAACCCTACGCAAATTAAATATTATATACCTTCGCGTTTATAGTTATAAGGTATATATTATAACTATAGCCGCTTAGAAGAAAGAAGAAAGGAAGTAAAAAATAAACTTTAAGGTATAAATCGGTTACTTAATTAGTTATACTACGTCGTTAATCTATTATATTTAGAACCCCGTTACTAATTCGATTATTAATACCCGCGACGTATTATTTAACGAAAATACGCTCTATTCTAAGGAAGTATTTATAGAGGCGTAGTCCCTAAAGATCTCTTCCGACGAATTTATTATATTACTCTAAAAATATAATTAGACGGCTCTAGTATTAGAAATTCTAAACTTCGTCGGTAATCGAATCGACTTCGAAGATACTTAGACGTTCGATATCCCCGGCTCCCTTCTTAAGTCTAAATAATCCCTTTAAAAAGGAGAGACCGACCGGTTATTTTTAGAACCCTAACTAGAGATTTCGAATACCCTTGCAGAAAGGATATTTATCGATTTTATCCTTAATAGTTACTTTACTCCTCTAGATATACCGCCGCCGGATAGACTACTTTTAGCCTCCTTCCTCGCCGGCTTCTATTTAAATCCCTATATTAAAAACGAAATATACGACGGTTTCGAGCCTTAGAAGGCCGCCTTCAATACTAACCGGCTTTATTAACCCGTAATTATATTTAATAATAAGACCGTTACGAAGGCGGAATTATAGCAATTCGTCCGTAATAATAAAATTATTATTAAAGAGGAAATCGAATCCTTAATCCATACAAATAAAGTTTAATCTATTTATAAGCACCGTCTCCCCTTAATATTTAAAAACTACAAATCTTTTAACTATTATATCCTTAGAAACTTCTTTAAATAAATAGAGCGAACCTATTTCAATAATTATAAAGAAATAAGGATTTAGCTAAAGGTTAATAAAAATAAACTACACTCTCGAAATAAATAAATCCTCGATTATATATAGGTATACGTATATAAATTCTTTAAGAACGGTAAATTTAATAAAGTTAAAGCGCATTTTATTATATATAGAAATTAATAAATAAAGAAGGTAGGGTAAGAAATATATACTTCCACCCTCGCTAACCGCTTATTTCGTACTCTTATCACTATAGCCGCTCGCTTTAACTTCGAACTTATTTAATACGATGCCGTTAATGCCTTCGTTAACGCCTATATAAATAAAAATATTTATATATATATACCCCTAGGGTATAAAATCCCCGGTAAAGTCTTTAAAATACTTAAGGCGTTATATAGGCTACAGAAATCCCCGCTCCTCTAACAACGAAAATTTATTAATACTTTTAAAATAATAGGTTTCGAACCAATCCCTAAAGAACTATATATCCTCATTAACGATAGCGTCCTCGTCTTTTATTATATTAATAATATTATTTTCGTATATTACCCCAATAAAACTACCGCTATAGAAGGGTATATAAATAACCTTAACTAGCAATATTATATAATTAAAAGAGACGAATTATAATAATTCTTAAACATTAAAATTATTCGAGACCATTAAGTAGGAAAGATCTAATTATTTCAACGCTCGTACTTATAGAAGATCTACTACCTTGCAAAGATTAAATATATTACGTCAATCCCTATATTTAACGTTAAACTAATCCCCTTTAAAAGTAAGGTATTACTATACTTAATATACTTCTATTAAATTAAAATAGGTTCGATTTTATACGCCGCTATTATTATACGATTAAATATTACCTTCGCCGCTAGCCGTCTCTTTAAATATAATTATAACCCTAATTTAAATTATTATAAAATTATAAATAAAGTGCTTTACTACCTCTACGCTACCGCTAATATAGTTCTATACTATAAAAGAGATTAAATCCTTCGTATTATTTTAAACTCGTTATTTATAGATAATTCTATAGATTATAAGAGCTCCTAAGGATTTATAATATAGTTCTTTAGAGGATTAATCTACTAGGGTACTACTAAATAAACAACGGTAGCTACCTTTATAACCGAAGCAAAGCTTATCGCCTTTACTAATATAATTAAAGAGGCCTTCTTCACAATAAGACTCATTACTAGTCTTATAATAAAATTAATTGAACCTATCCCTATTCTAGAATATAATAACAAGTAAACTATTAGGGCTTTAATAGTAGAGGCTATAAAGCTAATAACGAAGCTTAAGTACGTAGATATTTATAGGTATTAGGTAAAATAGGAGGTATTCGCTAGAAGAATTAAAATTAAATATCTAAAAACGGCTAAAATACCTATAAACGGTTTAACGAAGGTGCTAGACTTCCAGAAGTACATAATATTTATAAAATTAGTCGGTATAAACTTAGTAAAGGATAGAGAGTCGAAAAGACGGGAGAATATAATAGTATATATCGAAATAGATAAGATCGATGAGGAAATAAACCTTAGAATAGTCGTATAATATTGAGAATAGCTTTATTTCTAGCCAATCTTGAGTAGTTTCGCCTCTATAAGGCTTCAATTAGGGAGGTATATCAGTTTAGAGAATAGATTTGGCCAATTAGAAGAGGGCTCTATAAGAGGACTAGCCTCCTAGCCACCAAAATCAAGGTACAAACCTCCCTAATACTCTAGAACCCCCAACTCTGGTTCCACAGAACTCTTACACAGAATCAACAGATTTTACCCACTTTTCATTGAACCGTGCATTCTGACAGGTTCTTGCATCCCGTCTCTTGGGGCGCTCCGCATTTTCCATTCCACCTGCAGTTTCGTCCCCGACCCCCATCCGCCATCGGATTCTCTCACTTTGTTCCATCATCATTTGCTGTTCAGTTTGTCAAGACTCGACTCGTTCCCCCTGGCTCGGCTTTTCTGTTCTTACCTGTATAAACCGCTCGGATTTCAAGGATAGGCCCTGATGGTGACCATGGCCATGTACCGATCCGATCAGACCCGTGCAGATGCTCCCGCTGTCCCGGGCCTTCAATCACATCCACTACCTCCACAACAACACGGGCCATCATCATCACTTCAACCACAACCTGTCTCTTCATCATCACCCTCCACATCTTTGCAACGGCTTCCTCCTCTGGCCACGTCAATAGGAACAGCACCGGTGCCTGGTGCTCACTTGCGAGGACCTCCAGGCCTGGGACAGCAACAGTCTACGCGCACGCTCCAGGGCCCGTCCGCGCAGGATTGGGCCCGCCATCGAGATATCATCGTCGACCTCTACAGACAGTATCCCCTCAAAAAAGTAAGCGACATAATGAGGAGTCAATACAACTTCTCTGCAAGGTATTTTGGCATCCCTTTAGTTACTATCCATATAGCAAACCCCCATGTCTTTTTCTCTTTCTTCACTCAGCTCAATCAACAAACGACGGCGTCTTCGTGTCCATGTCCTTCCCCGTCTCAACATGGACACAACATGCCGTGGCCGACACAACACATCTGCACCGTCAGAGACACACTGTCCTATCCCATCACTGCACTCACCCATTGAGTCCCAGTCCCATGGGCGCTAGCCGCATGTGCTGGCTCCACGCCCTATTGACCACAGCACCGGAGTCCATGCCATCTGAGTTTGACGAACAGGGAAAGCAGTCCGCCGGCTGTCTGCCATCCAGCTCATCTATCTCACGTCTCCGTTCTCTTATACCGTTGCTGGCAATCATGTGTATCTGATCACGGTCGTTTTAACTATAATAATGGCCACTTCCATGTTTCCATGTTTCTCATGACTTCTTGTCGTCATCATCATACCTTCTAGATCTTTCATCTCACCTTACCTTGTCACAACATCACTCCACCCCCGAAGAACCAACATGACGCTGATCGAGATCCCCTTTGCTAACCTCACCCTGTCCGACACCAGCAAACGCATGTATGACAAGAGGTTCCGGGAATGGAATGTGTTTAAAAATGTCAACAGCGATGAAAAGGATAGGCATGTACGTCCTGGCCGATTCCATGGATCCACTTCGCCTCGGAGGCACGGCCATGCCTCACCGGCGGCACATCATGATATAAATAACCTGGACGGCGTCCGGGAAACACCACAGTACACCCAACCATTGCTATTACCACATGAGAGACGGAGGCGTTCACAACGGTCAACTAGCCCCCACACATCCTTGTCCATCACCATATCCAGTCCAAGTACCATGTCCATGGGGAAGTCACCAACACCAGCACATCAGCGAGCTATGAGCCCACCAATTACCCGATCGGCCTTGAGCATAGCGGATCTCATCATTGAAACCGCCCCCCAGTCGAAGCAGAGATCGGAGTCTCCCGCCGAGACTATCGAGACATGCTCGTCACCAGCTCTCTCTTCCTCGACACCTGGCGGTCAATCATGCGCTACACCCGCATCAAGTTGTGCCTGGTCTGAGGATCAGAACCAAGACAAGGACAAGCAAATGGTCCACACCGGGTCGCCCAACCCACAAAATCTATCCAACTTCAAGGCACAAATCCGCGCCCTTGCCGAGTCACCTCCACCATTCATCGCCCCGGACTCCAGGACGCGAACACTGGACATCATCACACTCAGCCTCCGTGACTACTATGACTGGCAGATACGCAACGTACCGGACGGCATCTCACCAGATGACTTCCTCGGACAGGGGACGACCGATGCATCACAGCAATACTGGTCTTCCATCAAAAACGCCATCTACCTCATCAAGCTATCGGCCAGTTCAACGGAGTCAGATGCCACTCAACGACCTGATGTCCGCGCATGGCCAGCCCTGTCCGAAGCTGGTCGGGACGCCGCAGCCGCCATGACCAGCCAACCCTTTGACTTCCTCCGCAACCTCTTCGCCACGCTCTCACCAGCCAACGTCCGCGCCCGTCCCGAACTCCGGACTATCCTCCTGCAGTTTCTCGCCAGCGAAGCCAACAACAACTTCTCACCCACACATCCCATCGCCCGTATCTGCACCGAGCTCAACAACGACCAAGACTGTCAGGAGATCTCCCGCCGCGCTTTGCAGTGCATGGTGGACATGTTCAGCCGCCTCGGCCAACGACGCTTCGTCTCCTTCAAACTCCTCGACTCCCTAGCCACTCTCCTCCGTCGCAACGGTGAGTTTGATGCGGCAATGGCCATTGTCACCGAGCTGTTCAAAGCCTGCCGGCAAGAATTCGGCCCGTACTCGGAACAGACCCGTGCAGTTGAGAACGAGTTGGCGCACTTCTGCATGGTTGTGAACGATTGTGACCAAGCATTGCAGCACTGCATGGCTGTCATTCGCCGCCCGCCACCGGAGGGGCTACTCAATGACCCGAAGATCGCTTTTCACCAAGACGGCATCGCAGCGCACACGATGGAGGACGTCGCGGAGATTCATGAGAGACGGGGTGACTTGGACCAGGCAATTATTTGGCTTGAGAGGGCAGCGGATGTCGCGTTGCGGGTTTGGGGACCGCAAGCGGTAGCGACGGGGCATATTATTGATAAGCTTACGACGTTAAAGAGGGAACATGCGCATAATATGTTGAAGAGTGCGAGGGATTGGGAGGCTGTTATCGAGCGATAGTGTCTATAGGAATCTCGGAACGGTAGAGAACTTAATAAACGTTGTTATTCAATTCTTTTTCCGAAGGCGTAAACTCGTAAAATAATAACGGAGCTTCGGAGGGGAAAGTCGCTAATACGGAATAAGTATTAAAAGCCTTACAATCTAATAATGTAGTTAGTAAAGTAGTAAAGTAAGTAATAGTTCTTAAAAGAAGAGGGAGCTTAGGAAGAGAAAGCTTAAATGCACACACCCCAAACTTACATATACCTAATTTCTAAAAAACAGTGGGTCCGTGTAGCTAATAACACTTAACGTTGTAAACCCCGTTTTTACTCGCTAAATTTCATTTTTCCAATGCATCGAAACATTACACTTTGGTTAAAACTTTCGCACTTTCAAACTTGAACATTTATACCCTTTTCTCGCCCCCTTATACAACAACACACGTCGCGCACCAATACTAACTTCTATAACCTACTTAAAGTACGTAATTTTACTCAAATTAATTGGTTTTAACTACTTTAAATTATAGGGAGCTATAGGGAGGATATAAATAACTTAGGTCACTTAGGGGTTTAATTTAAATAGTTATAACTATTTAAAACGGCTAGAAATACTATTAAAACTTAATAATTTATATAGTAGCTGCTATTTAGAAAAAACGGGTATATATAAGTTTAGGGTGTATGCATTTAAGCTTTCTCCTTAGGAAGTTAGGCTATTCCTAAGTTATATACCGGGTAAGGCGGGCAAACGATAAAGGTTTAAAGACTTTTATCCTAGTAGTAAAGGCTAGTCCTTTTAAGACTAAATTAAACTATTTTATAAGGTGTTAAAAATTAAAGGTTTCTAGTATTAAATACCAGCTTACGAAAAAAGTATTATAAAATTACTTATAACTACCTTGTACACGCACGGCTCCTACTATAAGCAATTAAGCCTCGTGCTATATTATTATTACTATTAACTAATAGTATATTACGTACGTATATACGTACGACTAGTCTAAGCTCTAAATATAGCCTTCGTATTATACTTTATATTATTAGACTTACGTATACCTCTCTTTCCTTCTCTTCGTACAACTACGTATATTTAACCTACCCCTTACTTTTAGCTTTATTTTATAATAATTAGTTGTACTTATTTATTACGTTACGAACGTATAATTTTATTTTATTTTATTGCCGCTATTATAAAAATTTCTAACGTGCTTACGATTATTATATTATAATAGTCTTAATTGTATTATATTAATAAGTTCGACTTTTAAAGCTAATTATTAATACTTCTACGTTATTAATACAGTTTATTTTGTATAATTAAATAACCCCCCTATATAGTGTTGAGTGCTAGGGGAGTTACGTGCTTTTATACGTAGTTTAAGTTCCCTATAGCTAGCTATACTAAACCCAAATTGAAATTTGGGTTCTAGTAGCCGTACTAGGGATTCCTTTCTTCCTTATATATTAACTTTCCGTACTAAAATCTAATATAACGTATTACAACGAATATACTACCTTATATAATAATAAAGCCCGTATTTAATATTCTACTATATTTATTTCTAATTCTTATTATATAGTAACTATAATATAAATTCGTATTACTTAAAACTATCCCCTATCGACCGCCAACGGTATTACTAATTCGGCTATTTCGAACTATTATTATTACAATCCCTATTATTAAAACGAATCGTACGATTTAAAAATATTAGAATCGCTATCTGTAAACTTAGTAATAAAAAAATTACTACTTAACTTTATTATTCTACGCGCAAGAAACTCCTTCGAACAATTTAAATAAATTATTTAATTAGCGTACTTTTCGACTATTCCTTTAAATTAAATTTTAAAAATATTCTCCGCTATTATAATAAATTATAATAATTACACTTATAACCCGAAAGATTATAAACTTTTTTACCCCGCTAACGAAAAGCTCCTTCTTTTAAATAAATTATTTAAAAGCGCGCCTCTTAATTACTCTTTTAAAATTAAACTTTACTAAATTTATTATAGTGCCTAAAACTCCCCTATATACTCTTAAGAGCGCTATAAATATACTTTCTATCCCTCCTAGCAAATATATTACTTTAAAAATAATTTAAGAATATATTAATAATAATATAGAAGTTTATACCCTAATTCGTCCACTAACCTACTTTCTAATATTATTATTACTATATCCGGTACTTACCTTTATAATTTCGCCGGTCTATACTATTATTAATATTTAATTAAATAACGGCGATTTTATTATTTTATTAAAAGGAATATTAATTATAATTATTAAAGCTTTCGAATTATATAGCCGACCCGCCTCGCCTTTTAAATAAACCCCCAAATAAATATTTAAAAATTAAATCTTCAAAAATTGGATTATCTCCCTTATTAATAATAATAAGTATACTTACTATAAATATTAAACGGTCTTTAACTCTAAAAACGTATTCTTTAAATATATTTTTTCTAATATTTATAACAGCTCCCTACCTTTACTTCCTAAGAAGAAGCGCTATTATAAATATAAAAGGTTATTATTAATTAATTAATTGTATAGTAATTACTCGCTTACTAATTACCTTCCTATAAACTAACCCCCTATTAAGTAAATTAAATTCGATAAGTATATTAAAACTAATATTAATAAAGGTATTAAACCCTCTAATAATTACCCTAGTAATAAAAATATTATTCCTTTTATTTCCCGTAAACGGTTAATTTTACTACTAACTTCTCGCCTACCGTTTTTAGTACTAAGTAAAATAATTCGTCCCTTTTTAATAATTCGCCTTCCGCTGTTAATATTAAGTAAAAGGGCTATAATATTATAATTTCCTAAATTTATAACGGCCGATTTAATAATTCTAATATTTAAACCTAAATTTCCTCCGGCTTTAATTTTAATAACTCCCGCCGAATATACTCCGGATTTTCGAATTTTAGAATTATAACCCCTATTTACTCCTATTAATTAAGTAGTTTTAAACTTAGTAATTTTCGAATATCCCCTAGAAAATAATAGTAATTTAATTAGTTAAATAGCTATTACAGGGCTAGATTACATATTAGATTACATACCCTATACCTTACGTACTATTAACTAATACACTATAGCGCTACTATAGTACTAGGCTAGCCTAGGTATTAAGGCTCTATATACGACCTACTCTAACGGGTCGTACTATACCCTATATTAGCCTTAGTTAACGTATACTCTCCTTTTACTTCCTTCGTATAATAATATATATTATACCTTATATTTAATAGTACTCTTACTCCGTAATAGTTTATTATACCTTCTTATTACGCTGCGCGTATATAAATATTAAGTTAAGAATACCCTATAGTAAGTTTATTAGCAATTAAGCGATTAATTCCGACGTTTAGCCCTTATAGGATTGAGGAAATACAATTTAAACCTAAAATACTAATATAAATAGTTTTACTAATTATTGTAGTTACCGTTCAAATTTAATATTAACTATACTTAATTTTAGCGGCTACGGTTATTTTAATTACCCCGAAGACGATAACGACGTCGAGTTAGTCGTTATTAACGAGTACGCCGACGAGACCGAATCTTTAGTAATTAATATTTATACCCCCAACTTCCTAAGCGAGGTACCTATCGTCGATTAACAATTAATATTTAATTATAATATAGTTAACGACTACTTTATCCCTATATTTGAATAAAGTTTATAAGTACTTTAACCCCCTCCCTATTACTTATTAGAATATAATTTTTATAACTTTAGTTTTATACCCTAAGGAATTAATATTCTACCTTATACTTAACCCGAGGAGATAATTACTAATAATAAAATAGCCTTCTTTACTTTACGTATTATTTATAATAGTAATTAAAAATATAAAGTTTTTTAAATATATTTATATAGTATACTTTAAGTTAATAATCTTATTAATACGTACTTTATCGTTTACTAGTAATATACTTTAAATATAGTATAATTTTTAGCGTTTAAAGTTATTATTAATATTATAGCCGAGGTATTTAATAATATTAAATATAATTACCGTTAGAATATATTTAGGAAGGAAGCCGACGAGCGGATCTATATTTAAGCTTAGAAAAATCTTTAGAATAATATTATTTATTAGCGAAATGAAGTAAAGGAATAATTTAACGAATTTAAGAAATAGGAAGCCCTTTATATTAATTATAATATTGAATTAATAAAGGCGTTTAATAATAACGCTATTTTTAAAGCCTAAGTTAAATCCTTATAGAATAAGGTTATTAACTTTAAAATAATTAATAACGGCCTCAACGCTATAATTAAAAATATAAATGCTAGCTCCGGCTTAAGGTCTAGTAGCTCGGGCGGCCCCGGTTCTAGTAATTTTAGCAACTCCAGTTCTAATAGCTCCGGCGATTTCGGCTCTAATTCGGGTAATACGGCTCTAAAGCCCTCTAATAATATACGACGTTATATATTTAAGAACCCTACTATTTTTAATATATTAGAATAAAGCGTTAAAAAGCGTAATACCGCTTATACGATTTAGCGTACCAAAATTCGCTTATATTAAGTATATAATAAATAATATTTTTCTACCGAGCGTAATAAATTTATATATATCTTTATTTATTTAAATAAGATCCTTATATTAATTATCGAGCCCGATATACAATTAATCTTCGCTAACGAATATTTAAATCTCTAAAAATAGAAGAAGGCCGAAGATTTAATTAAATATTTCGATTCTTATTATAATATTATAAATATAAAGGTAAAGGCTAATTATATATTATAGAAATTTATTATAAAGTCTTCGTTCTAAAATTTCGTTAATAAATTCATTTTTAATATTAATTATTATAATATAAGCGATACTATACGTATATTCTTATTATATTAAAAAGTTATTAATTAATTTAAAGCGTTAATTATTTATTAAACCGACGTTCTAATAAATAATAATTTTTAAAGATAATTTACGCTCTTTAATAAATTAATTCGTAATTAGGAAAAGGAGGCCTTTAATAAAAAATTCTCTAACTTAATTACTTTTAATAATAATAATAAGAGTAGCGGCGGCTCGACTTCCGCGCTTAAAACTATCTCCTAAAGTAGTAATATTATAGACCTAAATTAATTCGAGGTTATTATGTATTACTTAGTCCCGTCGGCTTTATAAAAGAAGCGTATAAATACGGGTAAATATTAGAGATATAATAAGGTCGGTTATAAATAGAAGAAATATTAGAATTTTATAAATATCGGTAATAGGAAGGGCGGTATTAATAGTATTAGAATTAACTATCCTCTTAAGTATAAGAAGGATAAGAAATTAAATTAAAGTAGTTATAGTAATAAGGGCGATAATATTAATATTACTAATATAGAGGCCGCTACCGACGAAATAATTAACGAATTGGGAAATACGGAGCCTTCGATTTAAATCGCGGACGAAGGCTAACGTTTAAAAAGGGAAGGGAAGGAAAGGAAAGTTTAAAAGTAAAGGGATATTTAGAAGAGTGTAAGGACATTTTAAATAGGGAGTTATACCGGGACTAAGAATTTTTAAAATTATTATTTATTAATTTAATTATAATTAAATTAGAGAAATCTATTCTCTTTTTAAATTATCTTCTTTATAATAAACGTAAAATATATTGCCTAATATTAGTTGATAGCGGTTGTATAGGTAAAGGATTTATTAATAAAACTTTCGTTAAACGAAATTATATATTAATAAATAAATTAAACCAACTAAAACCTTTAAGGTTAGCGGACGGTAATATTAATATTTATATTATTACTTTCGTTAGAATTATTATACGAATTAATACATATAATAAGAAAATTAAATTATTCGTATTTATTTTATCTTTAAAAAACCTAATTATTTTAGGATTACCCTAGCTTTAATAATATAACTTATTAATAAACTAAAAGAAGGGCGAATTTAAATTTAATTATAAATATCGAAGTACCTATCTTCCTACCGGTACGCTAGATTTTTAAATATAGGCCCCTAAAATATTAAAGGAAGCCGCCGTTAGATTTATAAAGGAGGGTACGGAAAAAAAAGCTGTTAAAGCGGGTACGGAGGAAAAAACTATAAAAGCGGGGGAAAAGTAGGAGCAAACCGTTAAAGCGGGGGAAGAATAGGAGTAAACTATTAAAGTAGAAGCAAAGGCGCTAAAGAAAGTTGCCGAAGCGGGCACGGAAGAAAAAGCCGTTAAAGTAAAGGAAAAGTAGGAGTAAATTATTAAAGCGGAAGCGAAGGAACCGCGCCTTCTATTATAAACTTGTAAGGCTATTTAGTACTAGAAGATTAGGTTAAGGGAGAAGGTCGCTAAAGCTATAAGTATAAACCCTAAGTAATTCTAGCTAACGAATTTACTAAAAGGAAGCTAAATTATAATATTACTTTACAACCCGAAATTAGAGCCTAAACCCGAGGCTAAAATTAAATTTATTTTGTATAGAAACGTTAATAGTTAATATATTTTAATTATTAATTTAAAGAGACGATTATTAATACCCTTATTCGTATAATTAATTAATATTAGCAGCGTCCCTATTAATATAAATAATATCATCGAATTTAATATAGTTAATTTTAATTTCGTTGTTAAGATAAAAAACCTCGAAGTTATTATTATAATTAAAGGGGAGATCGAGGAAGTAATCCGGAAGATAGAAGAGGAAATCGAATAGGGTAAAGAATTATATATAAGCAAGCTTTAGGTTATAAAATGTATATATAAGGATATTTATATTGGTAATAGAGCGAAATATAAGGATTAATTTATAAATTACTTTTTATATATTTTAAAAGGGGATACCGGGGAAATAATAGTTAGAATTATAAAAAAAGACGTTAAAAAGTTTTATAAGAAGGCAAATAAGTTAATAGCTATCGAATAATAAATTAAAGTAAAAATATTATACTAATATTATAAGTATTAGAGAGTAGCGAATTTAGTAAACGTTAAAATTATTTCCGAATATTATTTTTACAATTATAAAATCGAAGTTATCTCGGGCGCTAAATTACTATATTCCCGGTTAAGACTTTTCTTACTAATAGAATTAAGTGTTATTAAAAAATAGTTAAATAATAATTTTAAATAAAATTTTATTAGGCCGTCCTAATTACCCGTATCTTTATTAATTATATTAATTAAGAAGTTAAGCGGCGGCGTCCGTATTTATATAAATTACCGCGGTATTAATAATGCTACTTTAAAGATAAAATACTTTCTACTATTAATTAAAGAGATATTGGACGTTATTTATAAAGTTAAGATCTTTATTAAATTCGATATTATTACGGCCTTTAACCGAATTTATATTTATAAGGGCTACGAATAGTTTATAATATTTATAATACGGTTTGGGCTCTACAAATTATTAATATATTTATTCGGTTTATAAGGCGCGTTAGTAACTTTCTAGTACTTTATTAATAATATTTTTTACAATATATTAAATAAGTTCGTTATTATTTACTTTAATAATATTTTAATTTATTTAAATAATAAGGAGGAATATATTAAATATATTTTTGATATTTTGGAACGTTTAGAAAAAGCGGGCTTATAAATCGATATTAATAAATGCGAGTTCTATATAATAAGAATTAAATATTTAAGCCTAATTATTATATTAAAGGGTATTAAAATAAATATAAATAAGGTAAAGGCGGTGACGGTTTAGGAAGCCTTAGAATTAAAGAAAATATTATAATTATTCTTAAGATTCGTTAACTTTTACTATCGTTTTATTAAGAATTTTTCGAATTTAACTAAACCCTTTTATAAGTTTATTAAAAAGATTAGCGATTAGTAATAAGGTATCGAGTATTAGAGAGTATTCGACGATTTTAAGGCGGTATTTATAATAGTATTAATTTTAAAAATCTTCGATTAGAATAAGAAAACGGTAATTGAAATAAACGTTTCGAATTAAGTATTTGGAAGTACCCTCTTTTAATAGGAAGATAATAGTATCTTTTATTTAGTAGCCTACTTCTCTATTAAGTATATTATAGCCGAATATAATTATAATATTTATAATAAAGAATTGTTAGCTATTATAAAAGCCTTCGAAGAATAATTATTAAAATTGGAGGGCGCTTAAGAATAAATAGAAATTATTATTAATTATAAGAATTTTAAAACCTTTATTACAATTAAATAGTTTATACTTCGGTATATAAAGTAGTTAGAATTCTTTAGCCACTTTAATTTTAAAATTACTTATAGGTAAGGCGCAATAAATATAAGGTTTAATACTTTAAATAGGAAGGTTGAAAATAAATTATAGGATATAAACGATAAACGCTTATAAGTGAAGAAGAAGCCGTTAATCGACTTTGATCGTTTCGATTTAGCCTTCTTTAAAAACGAACTTTTAAATATAATTTACTTACATTTAAGAATTATAAAAGGAATTTATTATATAAATTATATTATAGATTTCTACGATTAAAATTTAGATTTCGATAAATTTAACTTCTATAAACTCAACGTTACTAAATTTACTAACGACTTTATTAACGATAGTTATATTAAATTAAATTTAATATAGGAAATGATTTTATACTTGTAGAAAGATAGTTAATAGAAATAAACCTTAGAGGTTATAAAGAAGTTTAAGATCGTATTTGCTAAATATTTAATACGATTGGGTAGAGTTTATTAGAGGAAAGATACTAAAGAGCGAATACTTATTAATTCCGATAATAAAAATACTTAGCTATAATTTATTTATAAAATATATACGGTTAAATTAAGTAATTACCTTAGCCGAGAATATATATATAAAATATTTAACCGGTTTTATTATTAACTAAATATATACTAATCCGTTAAAAAAATCTATAAAATGTATTTAGCGTATACGAAGACGAAATCTTTATAATATTTACTAGCGGGGTTTTAAAGCCTTTCCTTATATTATTCAAATTATAATCCGAAATCTAGTAACTATTTGGCGGTTGGGGTTAGGCTATTAGTGTCGCCTTCGTTATCTTAATTAAATTAGCGTAGAAAATACCAATTCTTATTAGAAGAGCGTAGGAAATACCAATTCTTATTAGAGGAGGGTAGCTACGTACCCCACTTTATTATTCCCTAACACTCGCGTTCTAATTGTAAAGTACTTTAAAACTGTGATAAAACAATTAGAATAATATATATCGGAATATAAATAATACTATAGAATAAATTAAATCTACGCGATTCTCCTATATTATTTTTTTATCGATATAATGTAAAATAAAGTTGTAAGTAGTATTATAAATTCGCGACTGATATAAATCGATACGACCGGGCGGATTAATTAATTAAGTTAATTATAGGTATATAATTTAAATAGTATCTATCTATCTTTTCTAAAACTATATTAGAATTAATAATATATATTTATCGATACTATTACCGCCGAAATCTAAATTTATCTATTTATATTATAGATTCGCGACTAATATAAATCGATACGACTGGGCGGATTTAACTAACCGAACTAAGTATAAATACGTAACTTAAATAATATCTATTTATCTTTTCCTAAAGTATTAAAATTAATAATATAATATATTATTAACGCTATTACCGCCGAAGTCTAAATTTATTTATCTATATTATAAATTCGCAACCAATATAAATCGATACGATTAGGCGGATTTAGCTAGCTAGGCTAAATATAAATATATAATTTAAATAATATTTATTTATCTTTTCCTAGAGTATTAAATTTAAAATTAATAATATAATATATTATCGACGTTATTACCGCCGAAGTCTAAATTTATCTATTTTTATCCCGTTATATTATAATTTTATTCTATACTTATTAATTATTATTCTTTATACTTACTACGATATTTCTATCTCTTATACCCTTTTAGGAATTTAATTTAAACGAAGTTTAAGACCTTTTATTTATCTTCTTTTTAATAAGTAAAGATTAGAGCAATTTTATTATAATATATATAATAATACCTTAAAGTAAATTAACTTTTTAAAATCTCCTTAAGTAAGAGAGTATCCGCGTAGGGCTAAAATAGTCTTCTATATTTTTAAGTATTTATATATACTATTCGAATACAAAAAATTTTAAAGTATTTTTAAAGAGAAGGGGATAATATTCTACGTCTTTATATTCTTAAACGTTATAATAAATTTATTAATAATAAGATTTTTAAACTAACGTTTATCGCCTTTATTATCCTAATTAAATTAGCGTAGGGAAATATTAATTTTTATTAAAAGAGCGTAGAAAATACTAATTCTTATTAAAAGAAGGTAATTATATACCTTATTTTATTATTCCCTAATACCTACATTTTAATTATAAAATATTTTAAAATTAAAATAAAAGTTTATTAATAATAAGATTTAAACCGATGTCTATTATATAATTATCGAATTAATTAACGACCCGAAGCTTTTTTAATAATATATTACTACGAATCTAAGAATTAAAATTAATTTAAAATACGTTATACCTCTATATTACGTCTTCTATTAATATTAGCCGTTTAATATTAAGTAAGTAACTTTTAAGATATTTTAACCTAATAATTATAGAATTAACTTAAGTTTATAAAGTATTATAATTGCACGTAAGGGATTTAAATTGTAGGAAAGTATTAAAAGGGCCGTCGTTTAAATTAGCTAATACTTCTATCTTTCCCTCTTAATATTATAATTTATTAAATTAAATTATAAGTAGTTAAATATTTTTACCGCCCTAACGCTATTTTTATTAAATTTATAAATTTTAATTTATTTTACGAAGGAAACGTCCTTAAAACTATTTGCGGCACTTACTTCTATTTAATACCCGAAATCTATAAAGTAAATACTATTTTGCGAAAGGAAAAGGATTATACGGCCTTTATCGATTTATAATCACTAAAATTTAAAGTATACTAATTAAAAATTTTAAACTAAATTAAACTTTAATATAATTATAAATAAATAGGTAAGTAAAAAGAATTAAAAGAAATTCAAATTCTTAATAATATATAGAACTACCTTAAATTTTAACCTAAAATTTAATAGGCCGGTAAATTTATATATAATTCCTCCTCCGATTTAAAGATCCTTCTATTATTTATAATACCCTAAAGAATTTTATTATCGTTAATACAGCAGCGTTTAACGGCCTTAATTACAGAACCGGATCCGGTATTATTTTTAATTTTAAATAATAATCCTTGAATAATTATTAATAAGTAATTAATAAAATACAAAAATTAAATATTAAGGTCGGGGTAGTTAATATATATTATTACGATTTCCGATTATTATTAATTATATACCGTTAAAGGGCGAAATTTAGAACTTCGAAAAAAGGATTAGAATAAAGGTAATATCGATATACTTTTTCTATTATTTTAAAATAAAATACAATTACTATATAAATGTAAACGGGCAATTTTTAATTTATTATTAATTTAACTACATCCCGTTTCCCTATTAATAATAGTATTTACGCTAATTTAATAGTCTTTATTTATAGAATTTATATAATGAATTCTTTATAAATTCGTTATTATTTATTTTTAAGAAATTAATTCAGACTTATTTTATCCTTAGGAAATTCTCTATTAACCGAATTATTAATAAAAGTAACGGATCGATATTTTATACTAATACAGTCTAAATATATAAATTTTATAATAGGGCGAATAGAATTCGTAATATTTATATTAAAATTGTATTACTACTTATAAAGTCCGCTTCTCCTAATCCTCTATTTAATTTCCTTTAATTATATTAAGGAGCCCGAAAGTATTTAATAATAATTAAAGGAAGATTTAATACGTAACTAATATTATTTTCTTTAATATTTTTAATTATAAGTAAATATATATTATACTTAGCTGTTTATATACTTCCCGCTATTATTTTCCTAAATAAATCTCTTCGCTTATTATAACTATTATATATATTAATTCGGTCGAAGAATATAAATTCCAGTAGGCGGCCGCCTTCTACTACCGGTATTATTTAATTACTTTTAGTAAGTTTAATTACGCGATAACCCCGAATTAAAATTTAGCTTTAAAGTTTTAAGAATAAAGGAAATTTTTTAGAATATAAATATAAATTAAATATTCTTTTTAACGTCCCTTTATTTCTTCTTTATTAATATTTTCCTTTTTAAATTAATTTATAATCTTTCAATTAATTTATTATTATTATTATAATTTAATTTATTACTCGCTTATTATTCGATTAATTATTTAGGAGGTTTTAATATTATAGTACTTATATTATAATATTACTTTAAAAATTTAATTAAATTAATAAAATTATTTATTAAAAGAAATTCTATCCGTACGTAAATAAAATTCTATGGCTAGGGTTAGCTAGGGTTAGCTAGGGTTAGGGTTAGCTAGGGTTAGCTAGGGTTAGCTAGGGTTAGGGTTAGGGTTAGGGTTAGGGTTAGGGTTAGGGTTAGGGTTAGGGTTAGGGTTAGGGTTAGGGTTAGGGTTAGGGT